>JAMKCH010018079.1:0-48069 GCA_023653785.1 Ophioderma brevispina
TTCGTGCAACATGATCAACAAACCTGGCCTACACGCAAGTCAAACAAAAAGATATCCGAAAAGAGCGCACCGACAGACTTGATGCAGGTTAATCCATTTGGACATGTTGGGAGATTACAGGCCTGCTAAGATAACAGCCTGGGTAAACGCACTATTTCGCATGAATTTTTCGGCATTCACAACTGCTTACCTCAAGCCCATTCACACCAAAAAGACGTACTATGCTTGTACTTCTGCCATTTTATAGCACCAAAAAAGGCAAAATTCTGATTTCATGCTACATATTTTGAGCTGCAAAGGCAATAGCGCCAATAAATTGTTATATGTTACTGTGTCTTGTGCATTGTTTGTTTGTTTCCGCAATGCATGTATTAATTGATGCCAAGGTTACAGCAAGGCATTCGGGCTGGTTCCCGGTTTAATTTATTTCAAATCTGCATGAACATGCTTATTTTCACTGATAGCAATGATAAAATGAGTGAGTTGGCAGACGTTGTTTCGAGCCTACCTACCGAGATCAAAGTTCTATACTAATAAAAAATTAAAATTGTGCATAATTTGCTTGTTAAAAACATTTCCACACTCTTCATAGAACTACAACAGACATAAGCCATTGTCTTTTGCATGCAATATTGAAAATGTGCAAAAAAATTCTTTTGCAATGGTACACTAAACACACACTGTATGGATAGAACTGGGATTGAGACTTGCAAGAAAATTAACAGCCATTGTAATGTCCCTCCTTGGTGAATTCCCTCTTGTATTATACACTTGTCTCCAGAAATGATTTAAGATCAAGTGTTAAGCCATAGAGAAAGGAACTAATTTGTGTTAGCCCCCAAATTTATCTATAGGCCTATAAAATTAAATTCTCTGAAGCCCACAGGTATTTTGTAATGCTGTTAAGACCCACTTTTTCAGCATCGTGTCACCCAAAGAACCCCATTTTTTTGTTAAATTTCACCCAAGACCCCATTTTTGGGGGTTAAATTTGACAATTTTCACTCACACCCCAATAAACATATTTTTTAGAAAAAATTTTGCCAAAATCTCACCCAAAAAGATCCCTTTTTTGGAAAAATTTGCAAAAATTTTGTCACCGAAAAAAGCCCTATTTGTGGCAGTTTGGCTGTCTCTCACCAAAGACCCCCTCTAATTTTTTCGTCTATGTCACCTGAATGCCCCTGGGTTTGGAAGCGCGAGCCTTAACAACACTATTAAATTCGCATGAGTCCCCCCCCTACTTTTTCATAAATGGGTCAAGCCTCCAAACAAAAACAAGGTATCAAACACATTTGCAACTTGTAATTTTTACCAGTAGACTGTCAAAAAAAAAACATCTCCAATGCAGCAACTTTGTCAAGGTAATGTATGTCATTACAGAGCAATTTTCCATCCCCCGGGGATTTCTATTAGGATGATGAAGAGTACATTTCATTGCCTATTGAGAGGGAAAGCAAGGAAAATCAGGTGAACACGGTTTGATTGAGTTCAAAAGATATCTAGTGCAGGCTCTACACCCTTCAAAAGGTCTTGGTTCAATTCTACCGGATGTGACAAAAAAAAACAAGCTACAGGTTTTTGGAAGAACAAATGGTTGGGCTGGTCATCCAGGAAAACCCCCCACACTACTGACTACCTGGGGAAAGAAACTGAGAATTCCAATTCAAAATATTAGACAAAAATTGTGAGTTGTAAGAAAAAAAGGGATATAAACCACAAACAAAATTAGAAGTAAGGGGGGGGGGGGATTGTTGTTTTTTTGATATTTTTAGCAAATTTACTGTACTGATCTCCAATATTCACATACGGAGTGGGAATGTTTACCTTTATCTTACATATTTGGTGTGGCACTGTGATTTACTAACTCCCCTAATTTCGTCAGGCATTTGTTTGTATTTATAAATGCCCAATAGGCAACAATAGACAAAAAATGGAAAAGCCCAGATGCATGCCAAAGCACCCTTTTGCCTTTCACTCATTACATGTGTAGTAGAGAACTATTTACACTCCCTGAGTGTAATACACAAGAGGCACAGAAAAGAAAAAACAAAATATGAAAAATTGCCTCACCTTACATACCTCCAAACTAAAATGGAAAAAAGAACTAAACGAAACTAGAGTTCTACGGGAGGAAGGAAAGGACACTGGACTCTGGGTTGGAATTCAAATAAGCATGATTGCCTATGGAAGCTTTAGGCCAAAAAAAAAAATAGTTGTATCAAAGCTGAGAGTGGCTGAAAAGGGAATGCGGTTATTTTTTTTTTTTTTTAAATTTTAACTCTTGGCTCGGCATTACAAATACATGTGGCATGCGCCCACGATCACTTTCACCTGTGCGTGTACAGCTACCATGGTATCGAATTCTGTAGTCATGGGCAGTATTAACATCAGCGATTTCCTGTCTCAGATCCACACATGGATTTCCCCCAAACAAATTCAATTGCAAATATCTGTAAGAGTTTGTGTTTTATCAGTTTTGTGGAGGATTCATTTGTTTATAGTTGCAGAATCAACTTTAACTTTGAGAATATCTGTATCCATCGTTACTTTCCGTAGCACATGTATATACGCGACATTGCAATTGAACTATGACACGCCACACCAGTAAATAAAGGACGCATTGAAATAAAGGTAAATATACCTGGGTGAAAATGCGCGATTTTGAACTGAGGCGGCAGGATTTTTGCAAGGAATCATATTATCATGGATTGCACATCGATAAAAACTTTTAATATTTAATTTAATGTATGGGGGTCTTCCCATTTGGAATGTGCGATATTGCGACGCTAAACAGCCAACTTTCGTGCCAGTTTCACCCGGCACACTTTAGGAAAGTATAATTTATTGCCATTTATGGTGGAGTGTTTTCACTCCACACGCTGGTGCCCAGTACGTATCGTCTCTGCACTCACGTCAACTGTAAATAAAAATGTCAGTTCACCGCGAGAGTCGCAGATTGCGTGAATAGTGCATTTTCACAATTCAGTTTTCAACAAAAATCGGAGTTCATGACTTTTTTTTTTTCGAAAACAAAAAAAAATAAAAAAAGTTCGCATAACTTTTTTTCCAATTTCGGCGAAATGTACAAAAACGCGCGCGTTCAGCTCTTGAGCAAACCATTTTTTTTTTGCCTTATCAGACAGGTTAGGGATTTCATTAACAAAAACGGAACCACAGAATATTGAATGAAAACTAGGTAAGTGGCTTTATCACAATCTTAGTTGCACTTCAAACTGAAGTACATTGCAACCTTGTTCGTAGAAACTAATCATATCTAATATTCTGCTTCTGCGTTGTTGATTTATCCAGGAAATATACTTGTATAATTGACAGATAATGTTGGGAGGCTCGGTGTATAATTACCGGGCCCAATTTACAGCATGCAATTTCTTGTTCAGCAACTGATCTGTTCAGATTTATGTCAATTTCTAATTTGAAGGAAAAAATGAAATGAGAATTCCCACTGAATAAAGTTTACTTTTAAGTTACTCCTCTTTCAAGGGGATCATTGACTGTGCCTTAAGGGGGGTGGTACTAGAGTGGCTTGGATGAATGTGTTGATTGCCTATTTTAACTAAGAGTTGCCAAAATCAGGCGCATGACCCGGGGGTGGCTTGGATATCAGCGATGAGGCCTTCATTTGATATTGAAATTCCAGGTAAACCAAATAGCGAACAAGCATCTCTAGTAAAGTATTAATAATATAATAATTATTACACAAATGGGGGCTACCTCTTGTGGCCAAAACCTGTCAACCTTCTCAAAAAAAAAAGCTTTCCAAAACACCCCCCTCCAACACACACACAATCCAAAATTTAATATTTTCCAAAAGATCCAAACCAAAAAAACATGCGCTTAGGAGTTACTTAAAAGGGACATAATTGTGATCCACGCCTGGCTCCCTCCCTAAACTAATTACCTGCGTTTTTTTATTTTCATTCTGAATTGTTGGCTATAAGATAGCTTAAAGGTGTGCCACAAAAATTAATATGTGTATATTCAAACTACTCTAGAAGAATTCAAGATTTTGGTGTTTTTTTTCTGCCCATAAAACAGACAGAGTACACACAGTACTTAACAATGTATGGGGCAATGACGATACAACTAATGTACCGTAAAAACTTCATTAAAAAACGTTTTTTTTCAATCTTGATATTATAAGAAAGCCCCTCGTTACGAAGAAGTATTTTTTTTAAAAAAAATATTTCCTTCACATGTGGTATAGGTTATTCATTGTTTTTACAACCCCTGATAATTTGGACAAAGAACTAATTTCTCTGTCCCTGACACGTTGATATAATGAGTTTGTACTGTAATTGCTCATAACATCAATACGCAACATCAGAATCAATGTGAAAAATTGTGGAAAATAACCTTTCTTTAGGATATCTCTAGTGAAATCATAAAAAAACAACGAATTTCGCGGTTCTCGGCTTTCGCGCTGGCTGTTAATTCAAAGGATATAAGATGTGGGCCGCCCCATGGCCTTGACCTTGGCAGTGACCTTTGATTTGCATCAGCAACATATGAGGAATCGCCATGGTGCGCCTATGACAAAAGTTTGGTTCCAATTGAACTTCCAAGTTTTCAATTTAGATCAATTTTTACATTTTAGCCCATTTTCAACTTAACCTCATCATGACCCTTGACCTTTCAACATGACCCCATTGACCTCATCAAACATATAGGATTCCATTGTGCGCCTATGACAGAAGTTTGGTTCCAATTGAAAGTTAAACTTTTCAATTGAGGGTCAATTTAAAAAAAACTTAACAATTTTTGACACACACATCCACCACACAAACACACATACACAACACATACACACGCACAACAGGATTGACTATCTGTTCCAGATTATTATGTTCTTCAATTGCGCGTCAACTAGTCACGACCGTACGCAAGCCAAATCACGCCTGCAGATAGCAACACAGTTGAAACAAAAGTGATTTTAAATCAACCAATCAAAGGGCCGTGTTGTGTAACGATTACCAAACAGGCGCGTATGTGAGTGCGTTACACTGCAGCAACACGCGTTAGCAACGGCGCACAAAACCCCGCGGAAAAGGAGAAAATAAAACAAATTCCTGGACAGAGTAGTATAAGTGTCCTGCCAGCTTAGATGGCGGAGGGGGCCCACAAAAATAAAGTGCTAGGATCACAAAAAAGGTTGTTTTTTTGTTTTATTATTTTAAGGAATTAAGTCCAGTTCAAAGGCAATGTGTTTTTATTACCATGTATGTAATGTTGACTCTTTTATTAAACCACTCAGTGCACCCCTTAAGTACCAATACCAAACTAATATTTGTATTATTACGTTGATGGAAAGATTCAAACAAAAGGCATCAGTATCAGTTTCCATTTGCTGTTAGAAAAGTGACGAAATAAAAATAGAATGGTTTTTTAAAATTAGCATCAATGCTCCTGGGAACCAAATTTACAATAGTTTGTTGTAAATTGTAGATGTGAATTAGGCAAAGTTAACGATGACACATGCTGATATGTCTGGCCTGGTTCTTCTACATTACATGCAAGTTTATTTTAATTATACTGCCAATCATTGGGGTACAATAATAATATATAAATGATCTTGTTTCAATTTCCAGAGTTGTCATCTACTAGGTAAACAAAACCCAACGATTTATATGGATAAAAAAATTGTGACCACTATGGCTTCAATTATTTAACAAAATGATTAAAGGGCCATGGCCTGATCACAAAACATTTTCTCATCCCCAGGACCCTGATGTCACACAGACAGTGGTTTAAATTTTTGTATCAAAGAAACTACTAGTTTTTCTCAATTACTATGACAATATAGTTGTTGGTATGTAATATTATGTGCAAACAAATATGTCCATTTTGCAACCCAAAATATAGTCCTAACCAGTATTCTATGGGCTACAAAATAACATTTTAGTGCTTTATATCAAAATGAATGAAATATTGGCAATGAAATATGAAACCTCACAGAAGGGGTCTATTGGAGGCAACGTCGTTTGATCATAGAGGGAAAAAATCTATGAAATTGGCCCCATCCCCCTTTAAACTGACAGTATGGTGGGTGATCTACCTTTGGTAATGGGTAGCGTAAACTCCATGCCCATATCATTAACACTTTTCAGAACCTAGAGTTTATGAGCAAGTTAATATCTTCATGCCAATACTGTTTTCCTCCCAATGCTGGTCCAGCTTGACACTGTCCCCTACAAGGATTATCCCCCCATTTTTACATCATGGTCAACAAAGTTATAAATTTGTGTTGGAAGCCACACGTATGTAAGGCTGCAAAGACCCTTTTTCAGCATCGTTGTCACCCAAAGACCCCATATTTTTGTTTAAATTTCACCCAAAGACCCCATATTTTGTGAAAATTTTAGCACTGTCACCAAAAGACCCCTATTTTGGGGAACAAATTTGAATATTTTCACCCAAAGGACTATTTCTTAGAAAATTTGCAAAATCTCATCCAAAGACCCAATTTTTTTTCTCAAACATTATGCAAATTTGTCACTCGGAAAACCCCTATTTTGGGGAAATTTGGCTGTCTCTCATCCAAAGACCCCTATTTTGTTCAGTCCTCTGTTACCGAATGCTCCTGGGTTTGGAAGCGTGAGCCTTACACCCATATCCAATTCATATGTGAGTGACGCCCCCCTGATTCTAAATACCAAGTGCCACTGATTCCCTAGATGCAAACTAATTTTTTGTGGTTGTGCAGTTGTCAACCAAAACAACCTGTAAACCTGAGCTGTAAAATGAGAGAAAATTCATTCTGGGCATCAAACTTATACACAGAAGCCAATGGGTCAGTCTCTACGTATATTGTCATATGCAGGTCACTGAACTGCTCCCAGAGAGATGAGGCTATCAGGTGCATTTGCAGAGCTGGCAACCCATCTATTCACTGTATACACACACACTTACCTTTACTCTGCCCACTTCTTGAAGAGGCAGGCAAGTACCGCATCCCAATGCAAGTTAACCGCCTAAGCCACACGGTTGTCATGGCTACCAATGCTTGTGAAAAAATAAAATCCAATCAACGAGTTCTGCCAGCAAGTCCCGATTGAAGCGGATGAAATAAATCAACCAAAAACTGCTTAAGATGAGCTAAAGCAAGCTCTTGGAAAAATAAAGTATGCAGATATGTACATGTACAATGTATATGTCGTCAGCAATTCACACCAACTGGAAATCGACAAAACCTTCTCATCAGAAAGTCATTATCATCCACACCATCATTGGAGAAATCTGAAGCAATCAGTATCGTCAAAGTTACAATTACAAATCTTCAGCTGCACTATACATGTAGGCAACACTACATATCTACAATTTGTAAGCTGTTCCAACATATGGTTGCCACCTGCAATTATTACAGCACGTCAAAACCCCTCTGAAATGCACCTATTAATCAGATGTGTCCTGGTTGGAGATTGTGACTTTCGCATCCCATCTGTGAGAGAAATGCCATCACGTTTGAAAACACAGGAACACACACGTAACAATTATCATCAATGAGTGTTTATACCCAGACATGATTC
Source organism: Ophioderma brevispina (assembly GCA_023653785.1). Classification (NCBI taxonomy): domain Eukaryota; kingdom Metazoa; phylum Echinodermata; class Ophiuroidea; order Amphilepidida; family Ophiodermatidae; genus Ophioderma; species Ophioderma brevispina. Next base: position 7,548 of record JAMKCH010018079.1, read on the forward strand.
AACCAGGCTCTGGCAAGCTAAAGCAATCCTGTTAGGCTCGGCTGCTGCTGCTACGTCAGCTACTGTCGAGTTTCAAGCCAGCTCCCAGACTTATTTTGCAATGACGGTATGATCCATGATGACTTTACACCTACCGCTGCCGTTATAAGGTCAATGCGACTCTCATCTCCCGGCTAAATCTTACAGGGTGATTACTCCAACAGCACACAAAACAACAAAGTTGTCTAATTTGTTTCTGGTCCCTAGCCAAATTCAAAATACCCTAGCTTAAGAAATGACTCTTTTCCCCTTCTTTTTTTTTACCTTACAGATTTTTTTCCTAGGGTGGTGCCCTGCTAAAAAGTACATGTATGCACAATGCATAGAGAATGAATCATTAAGGGTAGGCCCAAGTTTTAATTAAGAGGAAAAATAAGAGGAAGAGGAATATGACAGCTTAGGTTGACGACACAGCCTACTAAATGTTTCAAAGATGTTTCCCTTACATATTTGGGTTACCTTTATAGATTTGCCAACTGACTAATGCATGTACTTAGGAAAGTTAACAATTTACAAGTATCTGCAACCAGCATTCAATTGCTCCAGTCCAATCATCATTAGGAAACTATGATAGTTCGATGAAAAAACTGAGACCCTGGTCAGGCATGCCTGATAAACATACTTCAAAATGTGTAGGCCTACTAATTGCTGGGCAGTCAGAGGTGTACAATGTATGACCCGAGTGTATGAGATCAAGGTATTGGTGTTTGCTGGTGATTACCTAAGTCTACAATGGTTGTTGTCATACTTAGGTGGAAATAAAAACTGTTCCCTTAATTAAGAACTAGATCATTGCACACCGTTAAATGACTGACCCTTCTGTGTCATTTTATTTGTCCCGTTTCCTGTTACAACTTTAAAATCATGCAGAATATGGATGGTATCTATTTGTATGGACTGAGCAGCATTGTGATCACTTTTTTTCAAATTTAACCCTTAAATGACCCCTACATGACCTCTGATCTCATTCTTGAACAAAAAGTCCAATGACCCATTCCTCAATGATCATCATTCCAAGTAACACTGACAAATATCCATCAATTTTTAATAATCCTAGGTGACCTTTTAAAACATTGAATTTCTGTTATGTCTTATGTACCCTCACCCTGGGTCACTGATCTACATTTCATCAAAATCCAGCAGTAGATGTTTAAAAAGAAGCAATTAAAAATACTGATAATATTAGAGGGCAGACAGATCAATGCAATGAGAGAAAGAACTTTTTGAGTAGACAAATAATATGTATAAATTGTGCATCAGCTTTGTCATTTGATACATTGATTAAATAATCAATGTGGTAATCTATACAGACAAGAATATTCAAGCAGACGATGGAACATATTACACACATTATACTGTTGTCCCCTTCCCTTCTCCAGAAAAGAGATCTCATGCCCATTGGATCTCAACACCAACTCCATATTGATCATTTTTCAGCCAAAATTTATTCCACACTAGTTCACTGATGTTGCACATTTCTCTAAATGAGATTATTAATATCGGGAATAAGCACAATTACAATATTAAAAAAAAAAACAGTTTTTGGCTAAACTGGGCCCAAAGGTAATTCACAGTGTACTACAGAGGAGCACCAAAACAAACCATGGTTTCCCAGCTTGAACTAGCAATCAGCAGAGGGAATTCTCAGAAAAAAGAACTAAATAATAAAGTTACCTTCCTGAAAACCAACTTCAATTTATTGAGTGTACAGTTTGGGTAGGCTAAAACTGTTTCCTTTAGAACTTCAAACTGGACACACAAAAACCATGCAGTTTTAACCACATTACCATCATGCATGGCTCTGTACTAACACTTCACTAGGGTATGTCTGACACCCCGAAGATATGAGAACAAAAAGACCCTGATGGGATCGGAGTTTTGACCAATCCCTAATGCAATGCAAGTGCCCTACCAAGTACGGTTCTAAAAACATGCCCATAATTCATGTTAATGTATGGGATTAGACTAGAAAGTATTCAATAATTGGCAAAATATCACAAAATAAGAAAGAAACAACTTTTAAAAAAAGGGTTTTATGTGTTAAGAAAAGTGCTTTTTGTGGGATCACACAACCTTATTGAGCCGTGAAAATTTTCCACAAATGGTGCATGTGGAGGTCTCAATACAACCCTCTGAAATAAATATTCCCTAAGTACATGTGGTCTTTCTTAGAAAGCCAGCATGAAGCAGTTTCTTTCCTGTGCTTCAAAAGGGCACCACTGTGTGGAAAGCCACATATCATTATAGTACAATTTCTCAATCAAATGCACCATGGGATTGATTGAACATGTCCCCAGTTAATCAGTACACATCACAGATAGATATCAAATGATTTTGTACAATATAAGACCTCTTATGCCTAATTTTTTGTTGAGCCTGACAGCATTTAGGTGGTGAAGTTCAGCCACTTTTTGTTCAAAAACGATGACGACATTCAAACAAAACAAGCGAAATTTGTATTTACGCGATGTGTAAAAATTGTCCCGCGTGTCGCGATAAGATGCGATAAATGCAACTACCACGTCCACAAAAAACCCGCAACATCCCAACCCTCCCCCAAAACACACCGCCTCCGCGCCAAAACAACACCCACAAACCCCACCTTCCCAGCACCTGCAACACTCCATCCCCTCCACACAATAACCCCTCCCCAAAACTTCGCAAAAAACACCCGTACGCAACACCCCCAATCCCTATCACGCCCCAACACCACCCATTCCCTACATCCCAAAACACCGCCACCACCTCCCCAACACCGCACCCCCTCCCAACCCGCACCCCTCCCCCACACGCACCAACCCCTCCTCAACCACCTGCAACACGCAACCCCTCCTCAACCCCCCTGCAACCCCATCCCCCAACACGTGCAACACCAACCCCCTCCCCCAAAACCCCACCCCCTATCCAAAAACCCGCAAACCACCCCCCCATCCTCCCCCATACCCCGTAACACCACACCCCTCCCCAAACCCCCGCACCACCCACCCCATCCCAAAAACACCACCCCCCTCCCCAACACATCGGAACACCCCCCCCTCCCCAACACCCCGCAACACACATCCCAACACCCCGCAACAACACCTCCCCAACACCACGCAACACACATCCCCTCCCAACACCCCGCACAAACACCACACCCTCCCACCAAAACCCGAACAACCACAACCTCCACTTCTCCAACACACCGCAACAAACCACCCGCTCACAAAAACACCCCTGCAAACACCCCCCAACAACACCTAACACCCTCCAACACCCTCCCAAAACCACAACACCCCCATCCCCTCCCCCAACACCCCACCCCCTTCCAAAACTCAACGAACAAAACACTCAATCCCCAAATACCCATAACCCCATAAACCCCAATACCCCGCAAACACCCACCCCCTCCCCAAAACACCCACCCCCTCCAAAGACCTCGCAAACAACCACCCCTCCCCAAACCCCGCAACAAACACCCCTCCTCTCAATACACACAACACCACACCTTCCCCCAAACCCCGCAACACCCACCCTCCTTTCCAACAACCCCGCCCCCCTCCTCCAAACACCCCACAACACCCTCCCCAACACCACCCGCTCCCCGACCCCATGGCATAGTAGTCCATGTAGAGAAGGAATTTGGCCTCTCGATGTACCTTTCAGAAATACAGCAATACGCATATTTAATTAGCTCATCTGCAGACTAAGCCTGGCAAATATCACATACTTGCAAATTGCACACAAAGATGCGCACCATGTAGGCTTTCATGCGACAGGAATTTGGAGTATCCAATGTGTTTCGAAAATATAGCAATTACGCCTGTTTGTGCATACTTTAATTAGCTCATTTGCACATTAATTTGCCAACATAAGCAAAAATTAATAAGGTCGCGAACTTTCAGCACGCTTCCTTTCAGCAAGTAATCATTATGGCCCTTACGGAACTCCGGAAACTTGTACACAAGCAGGGCGGAAAAAATTTCGTAAATATGCCAATCGAAACTTAATTAGAATATTTATGCGCCCAAAAATCTAATAAGGTTGAAAACTCATTCAACACACTTCCACCAAGTTACATCATTGTCGCCCTTACGGAACTCCAGATAAATCCATAGCAACATGGGTTAAACAGTTTATCATGGACGAACGGACGACGAACGGACGGATCATTTCATAGTCCCAGTCCCAACTCGTTCGTCGGGGACAAACAAAACTCTGGAAAGCCGTGCATCCTGAACAAGCAGATCAATATACTCTGATACTTATTTTTGAGCTAACAGCTAAGTCTGTTATGGCTGTGAGTATTTGGTCATTTGTATTTAACCAAAACACAACTCACCGAAAAGGTCTGCGACCTTTCTTTATATGCGCATGACCTATCTCTGTTCGCACACAATAACACATGTTGTCAATCACAATGAAGGGAGGCATCAATGACCTAAGCATCATTATCCAGGAATTGGAACTACAGTGTGTTTCAAAGAAAAAGGACTTAATTCATATTAAATAGTGCACTCCTAATTCTATATAGGAGTATCCCAATGACTTCAGATGCCCACAGGGATGTTCTATGCAGGGCCATTTTTTATACCGAGGTTTATCAGTGATCACTCAAAGAAATAACACGCTTGTATCCAAGTGCTTTGCTCAGATGATTGTATATTAACCACGGACAGAATAAACTGCGGAAGCATTAATTTTTTATGATCAGCAGAACAAAATTGTCCTGTGAGTGAAACAAGGTGTTGTGCATAGCTGCTGTGATACATTCTGTGTGTGCAAGTATTAGGCATACCTCATTTCTTTCTTTGAGCCGTGGCTCTTGAAATGGTTCTTCAGGCGACAAAGTCACCTGAAGAACCATTCCAAGAGGCACTGACCAAGGACGGGCATATGGGGGAATTTCTGACAAGTGACGATATTGCCATAATTGATATCCTTTCAGCAAGATATAGATTTGCATGGTGATTTTTTAACATTCGCTACCTGCCAAAAAACGCCTTTTTTTCCTTAGATTATCAACCAAATCACAGTTCATTGTGCAATGGTTGGACCACAGCATGTCCCCTCCCCCATCATGATAACAATGTCATAACTATAGACTTCTAAAAGCTTTATTGCAATGGTTTTTATTTCTGAGGAGGATGGCAGACCAACTGTACATGAACGTCTGCATTGCTTTATAACATTGAGACAAGGCCAAAGAAAGAAATCATAAAGAGAAACCAAGGAAATGTTCAATCGACACCTTGACCAGCTAGCACGATCAAATCATTATAAAAACCTAGCTCCCCATGATTTTTCAGTTAGTTTCCTTTTCAAGCCATTGTATCATTTACAGCTAATTCATTTGTAAAGCTATCTTTTTCTTTAAAATTTATAGACACAATGCTAAATCTCACTGTCAAAAAGGGAGTTTATTTACAAATAACAAATTGGGCTTTGAAGAGTACAACCTGGCTAAAATCCACAAAATGATACAAATGATTTTACAACAAAATAATTTAAGGAAAATATAAAGTGAAATAAATACAAGTCACAATGAACTAACTGAACCCCTTCATTTCTGGCACTCATCCTATGAAATCTTGCTGTGACTGTCAGCTGAACGACATCACAGGCCACTCCTGAATCAAACAATTAGGAAATCAACTGCACTTGCCAAGACCTTGGCTTCCCCATGATGTGAGTAAGGCCGCATGTGTTTTCAAATGAGATATACCACATTTCAGTCTAATTATATATTTTGATTGGATAATCCTCTTCCTTTCTGTAGGTTGTATTTAATGTTCTTTTATTCTATGGTGAAAGTACAATGAACTTGATGGTGTGCAGAGTACTGTATTCCAACACCAAGGTTTTGTGATCATGGAAAAAATTTTGGTGATTACTCTTCACAAAAATTATCTCAAAGGTGGGGATGCAAATACCATTTTTGGTAAACTTTGTGGTATTGCTAAATTTAAAAACACCTGAGCATGAGACCAACTTTTTTATGCCAGCGGTTTGCTGTACATTGTACTTACACTTTATCAAGTTGAAGCATTTGCTGAAGTTCTTCATACTTACATAAGCCCAAATCTTAATTGATATGACATTGAGTGACCTAGCTTTGAACTATGACACACACAGGTGACCCTTCATAGAATGTATGCTATACATACAGCCAGTACGTGTTTTGATGTGCATGACTGCAGATGGTCTTGAACTAGGAATGCAAACAATTGATTGTTTACAAACAACATGCCGTTGAATCACAAGAGAAACCAAAGACCTTAGAAAAGATGTCTGCTCATCCACCTCGCTATGTGTCACCCAACTGAATGTGGGGAACAATTGACTACCATAAAATCTGTACGAATTAATTGGGTTCATGAAATTAATTTGATGTGAACCATCCTCTTTACCCAGTATTCTACAGAGAAGAATAATTGAAGAGGTTTTGCAATCCTGTGATACACTGCAAATTTTGCTTGTTTACAATGAGCCTTTTGTACTGCTTTACATGTAATGGAGAGAAACCATGACCTCCTACACATTGATAGTGGGTCTGTGTCGCCAAGTGTCACAACAGAAAGTTTCTTTTCTACCCGTTTCTCTACCTTGGTAATATGCGTGAAACAATGCATACATATGCTAACCTTGTCAACGTTAAAGGAAAAATTTCGTTTTTTATAACAATTAGAACATCTGTGTGAATTGTATGTGCACCAGCAGGTGTATGCATTGTTTCCCGCGATATTACCAAGGTAGAAAAGCACTTCCTGTTGTGACATCGCGCCTTCAACTGTGGCGGCAGCCCGCTATCCATGTGTAGAGGTCAGTGAGAGAAACCTTTGGGAAGTATTCAGCAGATCTGGGAGTTTCTTCCCATTACATGAGCCCACGCTCATGGGGAAAAGAATAAACAGTTCCTTGAACCTAGTGCCATCTGCTTTCAGGATCCAACCCAACCTTGCCTTCACTCTTTGCACAAATTGACCTCTAATGACCCTTGACTTTGGTATGTGACCATTAAACCTTACCATGACATGCAAGTCACAAAAAAATGGAATTTGCACTATATTGTGATTGTGAACTCATCAATTCAATTTTGATTTTTAAACAAAATTATTAACACAAAGTGGAAGGCTCCTGTCCATTTCCCAAAGCTTCCTGTTTTCAAATTATTACATTCTACATTAGATACACTGAGGGGAGGCTCAAATACCATTGAGCCCCCCCCCAATAATCTGAACACTTTTTAAACAAAACATCAGTAAAGCTTCCCGCTCCAAGTGGGGGAACGGATTTGTGAATGTACCGACCCATGCATATGTACTGATAACAAAAAAAAATCGGCTCGTGGTTGCCCCAAATTTTTTACCGTCGCCTTCAAAATCTGAAAAAGGGGGATCGGGCCATGAGCACCCCCACTGGTGAGCCACCACCTCGTCGCAATGAATACAAAGTAGATGACCGTTATTATCAACACTATGAAGTGTTATGCCATGCTCTCTCTATCTCATATTCAGTTTTTTTTTTTATACCAACGGAACATCGCGATCGCCAGACTTTTTTTTCTGGGGGAGAAAGGAAAACGGGAAAAGTAAATTTTTTTTGGGGGGGAGTGAAATTCTGGGGGGGGGGGGGGAACTTCCAAAAGTTTGGTGATTTTGGGCCCAAAATCGCTGATTTTGCTAAAAATCCATCATTTTACTTCTGGCCGGGTGGGGGGAATTCCCCCTCTTCAATGGTTGCGGCCAATGCTCCCCCGCCCTCCTCACTCAGCACTTCGCAGTGGGCTCCCCCTCCTCCTGAAAATCTTCTTAAGCCAATGGATAGTACCTTTAGAATCAATGTTTACAAACACGTGCAATTCTGTTAGCACCTGTTATCTAGAGACTTAGCCAGAGGCCAGGCGATTTACTCAAAACCAGAGTGGGTAACCATGATCGGGTATATCACGATTTTGTGTGTGGAATGCTTGATGCTGGGCCAGACTATTAGAGTATTCCCTCCTCTACAAGAATGACAAATCATCCTGCGGGAATAACTGACAAGAACCTGTCCTGAAACTTAACTCAAGGACAATCAAATCAGAACTAAACCCCATCCAGATATTACTCTAATATTACCTACGGTTTTACCTATTCCCAAAAGACAATGTTGGCGCCATATTTTGACCTGAATACATTTATCTTCCTTTTTCTTTATTTTGATCAACAAAAATACATGGGGGGGAGTTGACGACTGAATGCCACACCATTTACAAAGCCGGGGCCCTTTAATATGTAAACAAAAAATACACATGTACATATGGGTGCATGCACACCTGTACCTGAACATGTACAATAATCAACAATAATTTAAAAACAAAATAATATTCAGCAGCTCATTGAACAATTGTGCCTTTTTGAAGCTAGTGCGACGTAGACCAAAAAAGTCCATCGCACCCATCAAGCTCAATCTCCGTGAAGTGATCACCCTGAGTATTCATATTCATAATCAAGGCTGGCACGAGTCCTGTGCTATACATCTGCATGACACCGTGATTGTGAAGTTCAGTAGTCACAGTATGTCAATTGCTCTACACACATCAAGTGTTTTCCAAGTTTCCTGACAAAGAGTTTATTTTCAGGTCTGGAAACCATTTTTATTTTCTTTGGGTAAAGTGGGATCCCTGATACTAAACAGTTCTGCTACCTTCAGAGAGATGCATGTTTCCAGCTCCTTTGTGACAATACTTCTTAAATTTGTATGAACTTGGTATACATGTGGTATAACCAGACTTTGAGGTCTATGGCATCCGTGACAAAGAAATAAAAGGTGCTTTTTTTAATGAAAATGATAGGATGTGCACGGTGGTCTTTCTGTAATTTTCTTTTAAAATCAAGAGTTTAAATTATAATGCAAATTTCACCAAAACTTTTGAAACTAACATTTGGGTAATTTTGTTTGTAAAATTTGTAGGTTAATTCTAAAGTAACATTTTTCCCATATTATGGCTTATTGGTGAATCACAGAAAATTGACAACACATGGAGCCTAGTGCTAAATGCTATGTAAATTAAAATCTCAGTTTGAGAAGTTATTTTAACCAAAAACAAGCATTCATTGAAAGCTTGTTTGCTGTCGCGGTTTGTGAATGGGACAAAAAAGGTCACATGAGGTCACCAAGGTCACATAAGGTCATCAACATGTAGGACACTAGCCTAGGACCATTGTATAAAGGTATCATGAAAATGATTAACATGTGGATCTGGATACACGTCATACACCATGCAATTATGTTTAGGGTTAACATTTTGACCACAGATACACACACAAAAGCAATCCCTTATAGATGTGCCCTCTTGCAGATGACACAAAAAAGCAATGCAGACTTCATGAATTCCTACCGAACTAAAAAAAGAGAAACAATATACTCCCAGGACTCTTATCAGCTTTTTGCACAACTCCATAGGGAACTGAATTGTCAATGCAGAGAATGGTAGTCAATCCCGCCTGAAACGTGGACCGGCAAAATGATGCAATTGTTTATGACAGCTAACAATCTTGGATTTATCAGCTTCCAATATTTTTTACTTAACATTAAACTATGCAAGTTTCATGATTTGTATAGATGCACACACCACATAACTACTCATACACAAATTTCACAGAATATCAGTACTTAGCTACCTGTTCGTTTTCTCAAGATGAGCGCTGATGTCGCACTGTACCTCGCAGAGGCCTTCCCCGGCTGTGGCGTGATCACCTTCCTGTACAGATGAAAGACAAATAGACCGTAGAATTTCACAGAAATCCAAGAGTACTGGTGGTGTATGGAGATATTCACAAGTGGTTGAACTCGATCCATCAAAATGACTTTTTCAAAATGATGTCAGGTTATTCATCAGTGTACATGTACAATGGCAAAACGAGGCACGGCGATATTATCATGGTACGTAAGCAACATGTAGGTGGTCCATAAGGATGTTCATTCTCAGGCTGGATTAATTAAGAACTTCCTTACATTATATTTATGTCACACACTTCTTTGCCAAACCTCTTGTTTTCTTTTAGCTCGTAATGCTGTCTATAGAATCAAGTTTCCTCAGATTATTGTTTACAATACCAATTGATTTATTTGTTTTTTTAGAAATATTAACAAAATAATAATGGCATTGTAGATTTGCAAAAGTATGGGAGATTTTTGTGGAACTGGCAGTCTCCAAAGTTGCCCTTTTGGTCCATTTCATCCAAAAGACATACATTGCAATATGGACAAAAGTGTACTCTCCATTTTATGATCATAAACAATACGTTATTTAAGACAATGCAAAAAATTGTTTACAGTAATGAAGAAAACAATGGCACAAATGAAATCTAAAATTTGTCAAAAGGCAGTACATAAGCTTTACACATTTTGGATATGCTCATATGCCAAATCGAGAGTTTAGGGCAAAAAGCCTCCATCTGCAATAGCTGCCAGGTGTTAGATTGGGCAGGTACAACACCTAATAAGAACACATGTGACAAATGGCAGCTAATTGCAGATGGTGCCCCTCTTTTGCCATAAACCCTCACAATAGGATTCTTGTTAAGAAATACTTGTATGAGCAAAACGGCACACAGCCTTTGCTGTTATGGCACCACGATATATACAAGGCTTCCACGACTAAAATAAGGTGTGGTTTGCAGACATTATGCCTGCTGTTGTGCTTTTATTTACTGCTCTGATGCTCACTGTCAGCAATAGGACATGTTAGCCCCAGCTAGACAGAATATACATGCATATCCAGACCTGCCTTTTTGAGGGGGACCCCGGGGTGCGAAAGGATCCTCTAATAACCGAAATAGGCTGATTTGCATATTTTTGGTGGCGTGCACCCCTGTCCACGAGGTCATTGGGGTTCAAATGTGCTATCACAGGTAACAAAGCACAACTATACGATGTGTAATCCTGATGATCTTCTATCCCTCCCTCCCTCCCTCCATCCATCCATCCATCCATCCATCCATCCATCCATCCATCCATCCATCCATCCATCCATCCATCCATCCACCCACCACCACCACCACCACCCCACCCATGGAATTGAACAGCCGGGGTAATCACCACACCTCTTCATGAAACTGGCAGCTTTAAGGCGGATTCAGTATTTGTAATATAGTTTTTTTTCATGTAGTAATTAAGATAGTCATCTAGAACTAAAGATACTCACTTAACATGCTTACTTCCAAAGTTGAGATGATCGGGTTTTTCGTTTTCACACAGTTAACATTTATGCCACACACCCTAAGAGTGCCATAGGATATCGTGTATACCGGAATTTTATAACATAAAAATACAATTTTAATAACAAGTTTTGGATTTTCTATATGAAGGACTTTCGATTTGAGCTTCAGTTATTTCACCCAGTGATTAGTATATGGACAATCATTATGTTAAAGTGCAAAAAAACCACGATTTGTTTGAAAAATTATGTTAGTGCGCCCTCATCGGGAACTCTCTGAGTCTGCCTTAACATGCTCGCCCGATTATCACAGTTCAGTTTGCCAAGTTCCAACTGAACCATGGGGAGAGTAAGTCTAATAATCAATCTCAAGCTCCTATACAGATTAAATCCACAGTTAAGGGTGCTTAAATTTTTTTTGGGTTCCCATCTGGTTACCGTGGGAAACAAACGTGCGGTTTTGATGGTAAATAATGCAATATCGCAAAGCCCTATTCATACTGTTGGCTAATACTTTGGGTGGTTTAACCATTAAAATGGCACTTTGTTTAGATCTGTTGGAGAATGAAATGCATTTGAAGGGCTCAATTTCAGGCGACAATGAGAAAACTACCGCCTTTCATCTGATCATACTACTTCCCTGTTAATCGGGGGTCCCCAAAGACGAACAACCTGCACCTTTATAAGAAACTGTAAATCTCTTCAGTGGCCCCACCAATAATAGAACTTAGGACCCCTCCAGCACATTGTACATGTTTGTAGCAATCCCCTACATTACATGTATTGTGGTGTTGCCCATCGCTTGTCGAACGCGGGAGAGCAGACCGGAGATGGGGCACTCTGTTCCTGTTTACACAGGTCCACCTCCTCCTTTCCTTTTATGGAGTACATGTAAAAGCCCTTGCACTAACATGTCATCACACATAATCCATTAGGCCTACTTACCCTTGTTGTGTTGATAATGTTGTCCTCTCTATCTCCCCTTCCTGTCCCCCATATACAAAGCAATTCTTTTAGGGTGAAGCCCATTTTTTCCCCACTTGGCAAATGGGAACAAATTCAATCCAGAGTATTAGCCCTGTAGAGCCAATTTTGTGTTTTGATGACGGTGATGACTTCACTGACTCTGTAAAAGGTATTTATGTAATTAATGCGGCCTTCGTTTTATTGGAACAGAGCTACAGCCTCCATTTAAAGACACTATCAGTGATTTGCTAAATCAGCAATTCGAAAAAATCATCAAAAATCAGATTTTTGCATGTACGTAACAAGTACAGGTATCCTAACATACCCTGCAAATTATAAGACCAGAAGCAACCTAATAAGCACAGAATCAGAGATTTTAGTCATTACTGTCCGAACGGACACTTACTACAACACGTAATTGAATGGAGAATCTTATCTTGGAACACTGCCGTGTTCTTCCTTTTCTGTTAATTCTACAGCTGTAAAAGGTAACTTATGAGAATTCTACAGACTTATCCTTCACTTTGAAGCTATTCCTGCAAATTTCAAATATTTTTCAAATCACTGATAGTGTCTTTAACCAATATGCCACAATTTACAGCAATGGCGAGAGTTTGAAAATTATATGAAACTGAACAATATTTCTAAATATTCTTAGGCATATTGATTAATTACCTTTTACCATGTTATTATTTTTTTTTATGTTTGACTTATGACACTGCTCCTTTTTTAATTTGGTTTATATGTTGAATTGGCTCCCATCTTCTTGTATTCTCTTTTATACAGTTGAATTGGTGGCTTTACCACAACTTTACCAGGTACATTTGTAACCCATTCCAGTACAGAGAGTTCCGATTTGAACTTTAGAGGAAACCATTACAGAGAAAACCTTTGAGCAAGAATGGATCAAAAACCAAGTCACCTTCAATGACTTAGGAACCCAATATAGTTGACCAACACCTTGGTGAAAATTACACTGGAATGAATATAACCATACGCCCTAAGTATTATTTCAATTGGGAAAAAAATGTCCAACAGCATTGTCATGATTTTCAGTTATCGTGATTCATACTAAAGCTATACGTCAGTGGTTCCAAATTGTATTTGCTCACGGGTCAGTGAGTGTCAAACACATTTCAAAAAGGGCTAAATTACACCTCGTTTTGGTATGATTACTGCATGATACACTGTTCATGTAATTTCAGAAGAATCATTCAATGGCACCCACCATTGGTCACGGGCCCAATTTGGCCTGCAAATGCAGGCCAAATTGGTACAAAAATTTATTGGTCAAACATGTGATGGATGTCATGATGTGTAGTTAAAAACAAACAAGTATTACCCTGATTTCTGTCCCAAATATTTATAGATATACATCTGTGACATGTGTAAAGTTTAGAAACAAAGGATTAAGTGATTAAGTCCTCATTCTCAAAATGTTGATTTCTAGTAAGGGGGGGGTGGGGGCTCTTCAAATGTAATCATATTAAATACCGGTGGTCTGTCAGTGTGTCATGTCTGAATGCAGAGTGGTTTCTGAATCAATCCCATGATGAATTGCAATATGCCTATACGTACTGTACTAAACACATTGTCAGTAATTAGGATAAAAAGTGTTCCTAAAAGTTCAAGAACCACAAGACATTCATAATCAGCAAAAAAATTCCTTAAGTTCCTAACACTTTGGGGCTAAAATGAGCATTAAAGTCAAGGTTTTTATTGTGTTAAGAATAGGATTTTTATGTTATAACAGACCCTATGAGGTGAAATTTCCCAAAATTGGTGCATTGTGGGATTGACTCAAAACACCGCTGGTCTAATGCATCTATTTTCCTCGGACACCGAAGGTCGCACGTTCCTGGAACTGTGGGTTGGTGTGGGTTGCACCTTTGAACCTTCCGAAGACCAGTTTGTATTGGTGAGTGGATCAAAGGTCACCAGGGGTCATCAAGTCAAAGGAGGTCAAATGGCACAAACATTGGTGTATGGACATGAAACTGAGGGGGGATGTTGATGCAACAAATTTTAAGGTTCACGATAAAGTCATCAGGGATCGGGCACATTCAAGGTCAAAGGAACGGATGAAACTCCAGAACATCGAAACTCCGGGGGGTTATAATCGCCTAGTATATTTCTGATGTAAGCATCCTGTTTTTACAAACTAATAATCGACTACAAAGATGCCACAATGGTACAAAGTCCTACTTTCCCAAATTCCACCTTGGAACAAAGTACACCCCCCCCCCCTCCACAAAAGAAAAAAGACTACTGGAAAACTTGTTCATAAATAAATCCTCCTAATTTCCAGACTTCACCAATTTTTTAATGTACTGTAACTGCAATTGGCAAAATAAATATTGGCAAAATTAGCACAAAAAAATACAGTTATGGATCACTGCACTCAAAAAGATTGGACCATCCCAGGGGAAGGGGGTGGGGTGGCACTGACATTGGAAAGAAGTACGGGTATGTGTGGCACTTAACTAGACCCCCTTTTCGCACCTCTCCGGCAGTTCCCAAGACCCCCAGTTGAAGCATAATTCGGTTCTTTTAAGGTCCTCTTTTCAGAAAATTATGGCCTCAGAAGCTGAATTTTAGCCAAATTTTAGCTCCCAAGCCTGCATTTTTCTCAAAATTTCACTTCCCAAGCCCCTACTTTCGGAGACCAAATTAGTTCACACAGTGGCGGATCCAGAATCGGGAAAGCAGGGGCACAAAGTAGAGTTAAAAATTGCGTGTTATCAACCAACACGTTGAACTGGTTCACATTAACTCTTTACACATGTATTGTAGCTAGGAATTTCGTAGAGTGGTCCACTTGATACAACAATAATCCTACTTCAATAAAGAGTTCTGCATGAATAAGTCGATCTGTTTGCCGATACCTTGCAATATTTAACTCTTCCTTGCACCCCTGCTTTCTGATTCTGGATCCGCCACTGAGTTCACAAGCCCCCAAGTTCGGAAATCCCCGTAGCGTTGTAGGAGGTTAGTTCTGCTAAGCATAACTCCACATTATGTCTTTAACATGTTGTCATTAACAGATGTGGAGTTATGCAAAACCACATGGAATACCTTTCCCCTGTTACCTACCTCAACTTTGTCGATCTCAAAAATCCCTCTAAATGTACGATATATCCCTGTTTTCACTATCAAACACAACTTCCTATATAATGCGATGCATATGTGAGAAAAACTTTAAAAGTTCTAATTAGAAATTAAAAATTTTGAAGAAAATTGCAACTACAATCACTTCTGCATGAGAAAGGTTGTTTCTCCGGAAAATGACGGATTCTACGGTTTTTAGACAAATTTTTTCGGATTAATTATTTCAAAAGGTAATTTATTATCTAAGGAACATATATCAACTCGATTCTGAATTGCTTTGGTATTTCGTTCATCTGCAGTCTGCAAACTTGGCTCTTTGAAATGGCCTGCTCATGCCCAACAGGGGAAAGGTACATGTATTCCATGTGGTTTTGCATAACTCCACATCTGTTAATGACAAAAATGTTAAAGACATAATGTGGAGTTATGCTTAGCAGAACTATGTAGGAGGTAGGTACGGATGACGTGCTAGAATTTCGGCGAGAATCGATTCTCGCAAAGATTCTCGTAAACTGATTTGCGTGAATTAAAGTTGATTCTCGTAAACTTTAAAACTTAACACAACACAATTAGTGAATTAGAAGTTTTATTGGAGAAACAAGCATGACAAGTACAAAAGAAAACCACAAAACTTTTGTTTTGCACTATCGTATTTAAATTGTCCTTATCAAAAACCATGCTTTGATTTTCTGACGTGCAAGACAGAAGTATACTAAATTATCTTATTATATAAAGATGGGTATTCCGCTTACTCACTCCAGGTGGGATTTAAAGGGGCATTTCGTGATCCACATCATCGTTCCCTCGACTTGTCCTAAAAAAAGTTGAGATTTTTCATCTGAACCGTTAACCTTACACAAATGTAGTAGTAATCCACTTGTACCTAATCTTACGTGCAAATTCGGTCTATCTCTAAGAAATTCACAATTTTGTATTTTCTGTCTGTAAACAGACAGAAATTACAGCACACTGTGGCTAGGCTATGAGACCATGGGAACTAGACCCCGGGGCAATTACTCTTAAAGGTGCATTTCGTGATTCTAACCCATTCTGTTTTGTTCATGTTTCGCTAGATATCCTTGAGAAAAGCTTATTCCCAAAGTTTCAGTTGATTCTGATCTTGGGTTTTAGTGTTATGAGCAAATGTTCGTATCACAATCTCCCATAGACCACTGTACAGTAATTTCTGTCCGTTTACGGACAGAAAATACAAAATCGCGAATTTCTTGCAGAGACGATTGAATTTGCACGTCAGATTGGGCACACATACTATACTTAGCCCGACGCCTCAGATGATATAAAAATCTCAACTTTTTTTAGGTAAGTCGGGGGGACGAGGCTGTGGATCACGAAATGCCCCTTTAACACAAAACCGCAAGATCGGGATCAACTCAAATTTTGTGAATAAGGTTTTCTCAAAGGACATCTACATTGTGAACAATGAATAAAACAGAAGGTGCTGGAATCACGAATGGAAATGCACCTTTAAATACATAGAAGGCTTGCATTCCAAACATGCAAAAAACATGGGTTCAAAAAAATTGGGGGCGCTTCTTTCTAGAGGGTTGATGACTTCATGAATCATGTGACTTTCAATCATTTTGGTACCACCATGCACCATACATTACAATCTATCAGTATCATAAAGATGATATCAACTGGTAAATGCTGTGTAGTTATTGCGGACATGCAGCCTAGTTATATTTGTTGGGCTAAACAAAACAATTCAAGCAAACCACCCACCTGTTCACAACGGGATACAACCCAACTTCTACCTCTCTGCTTCCACGTAGCTTTCAGCTGATCAGGCTCAAAAACTTCCGCCACGGAAACAATTCACACTGGCACAGCCTATCGCTAAGTTAATATTTCCATCATAGCCTATTCCGTTAGCTCTATCCTTCGAATTCTACAACTTTCCTTCGATATTTTCCCTACTGTGCTACGTCCTTTCCGTGTAGCAGCCTTTTCGTCAATCACACTACCTATTTTTATCCTCACATCAGCTCAGTCTGATCCCATTGTTGATGTACAGGTAAGTATGCTTCCATTAATTTTAGGGATTGGTACTAATTATATGAAGAAATGTGGTGGTAGTTTTAAACGGAATTTTCAGATGGCATATGACTTTGTGTTCTTTCACATTCTTCTGCATATTTCCTGATTTACTATGTATTTTTATGAATTTTGAACACTTAAATATCACAATCCACCCTCCACCCTGCAGCACCCTCTGTTTTGTACTACCCCTAAAATTATGTTGAAAGACGACTCCTGCACAGTACCCTTTCCATTCTGTGTTGTTTGTTTTAACACGTTTTATTTTTTTTAGCTCTTGTCGGTGAGGTTGAACTTATCATGCTTATTGATTTAGGTAATCCAGATACGTAAATATATTTTGTTACTCAGCCCGACAATCCCGCGACTGGCGATCTTGAAGTTGAGTCGATCCAATCGCGCGCCGCGCCAGGGTCATGAATGTGTGATATGGGGAATCGGGGAAATGGTTAAAAGCCTGGTGAACACCATTGAGTCCGCGCAATGATACCAGTGTTGCCATATACACGTACCGAGTCAGGTGTCTAGGGAGGTCATTTTACGCCAGGAGATGGAGGATTTTAGGGGGAACCCGAAAATTTTTGTAAGAGAGAGGGGGGAACGTGAAATTTTCATCACACGAGAGAGGGGGAACATACTTTTATAGGGGAACTCAGGGTGAATTAAGAGGGGGGAACAGGACTTTTTGAACGAAGCGAGGGGGAACGCGAAAATTTTGCCAAAAAAAGTTGAAATCCGTCATTCCCCCTCCCCGGGTAAAAATGACCGCTCCCTTAGTACAGGGAACCTTAAGGTCGTGTTTTTGCACAAAATGGGTGGAAAAGGAGGGTGATTCGCAAATGGCAACTGCAAAAGATTGAATAATGACTCGTCTGACGTGCCCGAAAATCACATGACCTCCGGTTGTACTAAGGTGTCTGTTTTGTGGCATAGGAAGTTTCTAAGTTAAGAGACTGAGATAGTTCCAGAAAGAAGCGCCCCCAATTTTGTCGAACCCCGTTGTTTTTGCATATTTGTATGCTTACCATTGTAATTAGATACACATAATGTGAATTCGGTCGAATAACACAGACCCGTCGTTATGTAATAAGATGATGATTTAGTACTTTCTGTCGTGCACGACAGAAAGTTCAAAACAAGGTTTCTATGGAGACGATTGCGATAGCAGGCAAGTTCAAAACAAGGTTTGCGGTTTTCTTTTGTACTTGATTTGTTCAATAAACCTTCGAAACGTTTCGGGTTGGTGGTCACGACAGAATCCAGTGAAAAATTGAGAGAAATTTGTATCCTCAAAAAATTCCTCCTGTCACTTAAAGGTCCATGGCCCGATCGCTAATTAGCTCGTCCCCAGAAGCCCCAGATTTACCGGAAGTGGTTAAACTTTTGGGTATCAGAAGAAAGCCTATTTTTCTCATTTACCCTGTGAAATCTTAAGGCAAAAGATGTTTGGTTTGGAAGTTATGAGGAAAAAGTGCTCAATTTGGTCGACAATAGTAATTTTACACAGTACTCTATGGGGATACAAATCACGTTTTTAGCTCTCGCATCAAACTGGATTGAAATATCGGCGGGCGAAACTTACAGATGGGCTTTTGGCCGTGAAGGTCAATCTATCAAGATGAAAACTGCATGTCCTTAAACGGGCATCCCCTAGACTAAGTTTAGCCCCCCCCCCCAAAAAAAAACACACACCAAAGGTCCATTTAATAATATTAATATATTATTAAAAGGTCCAAATTCTACAGAGATATTGATTGTGATTGTGATAAAGGCTGTGTAAGGCGGGGGGGGGGGGGGGGGGGGGGGGGGGGGGGGGGGGAGGGTAGCTACAAATTTGTCGCCAATACGGGTCACATTTCCACGCCTTACCAGGCGGTGTGTGACAGACATTGTGTATAAAGGAGGTAAGGAGGAGGTGTGGGGTAATTCAATTGTAAACATAGGCCTATACAATTACGTAAAATTAACCAGTTTTCCAGGCCCGTAACCATGATTTTTTGGGGGGGTGGGCAATGTTTTTTTTTTCAAAATGTTATTTTTTTCTTCAAATATGCCCCCAGGGAAATTTGGCAAAAAGTGGACTTTTACCAAAAACTTAACCTTACCGTTTTGGTTCATGTAGGGATAATTCTGCATTGAAAGGCCGAACTCAGAGCTTTCGAAATTATAATTTGTTGTCTAGTAATTAAAAATAATTTGTAACACTAATTGTAGTCACCTTGAAAGCTTAATTCCAAAGTTAGAGATGAATCAGATATTTTGTTTGATTTGCAGTAAACATCATGCACAGTATAAACAGTGGATAGAATACTGTGTATAACAATTATCGATTCGGACTTTAATAATTTTTTTTTTTGCCGAGCCCCCCGACACTCCCGTTATACATTGATTCCTGCTCCTAAATTCTAGCGGTTTTGAAAAAGACATGAACAATCAGTAATGTAAATACATTATTTTATGTTTATACACAAACATAAGTTTAATAGAACACTATTGGGGTACAAAAA
The DNA here is from genome assembly GCA_023653785.1 of Ophioderma brevispina. Classification (NCBI taxonomy): domain Eukaryota; kingdom Metazoa; phylum Echinodermata; class Ophiuroidea; order Amphilepidida; family Ophiodermatidae; genus Ophioderma; species Ophioderma brevispina. Next base: position 27,408 of record JAMKCH010018079.1, read on the forward strand.
TGTGTTCCCCTCCCCCCCCATTCGATCAGTGACCTATAATCAATTAGGACAGCATGTCCCCAAATGCCCCCCCCCCAAAAAAATAGAGAAACCCTGCTGTGTTGTACACAGCAATAAGGTAGATGTTAACAGGCAGGGGGCTAGGACATGCCAACCAACGCACCGGCAAATTCAAAATGGCAGCAACTTCGGGTGCTAGTCTTTTTCAAAAGACTTACTTGTAGGAGGGAGCTCTTATGCATATTGAATGGTTACACACAGACTTGACTACAAGACTAGGCTGGTGCACGAATATTTAAATCTTAAATGACCGTTATTGAAAATTACACTTGTTGCAGCGATTGTTAATCTGATAACCTAGTACGGATTTGCATTTAATATTTTTTTCTCAAATTATCAAATATTAACTAAGATCTTTTGAAACAAGGTTAAGAGTTGATTTTGTAATGTCACTGAGCAGAGAGGGCCATAGTAAATGAACGTACATTCCCCAAATTACGTTTTTGGAAATCCCCAATGCCCCAATCGAGCAGGTAGGGTCCACCACCCCTGTTAACAGGCGCGGATCTAGGGGCGAATGCTCCTGGTAATTCTGCAAAATCTTGAAAAGTCAGCCCATTTTGGACTAGTTTTAGCCTTTTAGCCCCTGGTAATTTTGAGTTTTCAAATCCGGATCCACCCCTGGTTAATCTCTGATTAAAAACCCAGAGAGCTTTTCAACATTTGGTGTAAAGCCAATGGCTGGTATTCTAAAAGGGAGTCTATCTTTAGACCTGGGTTCAGGGCCGTACGCCGGATTTTTTTTTTTTTTTTTTTTTTTTTTTTTAAACTATGACTTTATTTTTTTAAAAGACCCTAACACCCCTAGCCGGTCATTTTTGTACGTTTTGACCATCTCATCACCAAAAAGTGGACTTTTTGTCATATGTTATTAACATTTGGGATATTTTTATCAAAAAAATTGGGGAAAAGTTGGACCTTTTCCTTGTGTGGAATTTGGGGGGCGGACCGCACCCCAGACCCCCCTGCATACGGGCTGCTGGGGTTAAACCAGGGTTCGTCCTATGTGGTGGAGCACTTTTTTTCCTTTCAAAATACGGTGAAAGTGAATGTAACGGGTGAGAAATCCTCATGAGGAACTGAACGCACAATCCAAGAGGAAGCCTACTTTAGAGCATGTTGGAAGGAAAAAAGGTCCAATCATGTAGGATAACCCTGGTTTCAACCCCTCATGTCGGACTACCCTGGTTTAAAACCCAGGTCTAAAGTAGATTCCCTTGTCAGATACATACCTATAACATGTTGGTAGCAGGCTGGATAGGATCTGATTTGAAATATTGGAAATATTCAACAAAGGGTGATTGTATTGCTTTATAGTGTGACGTGGGCATGTTTGTAATTTGTAATGGTTAAATTGGGTGTAACCCAACCCCCAGATCAATTCACCTATGAATTCTAATCAAGGATAGCCCCACCTATCATTTCCGATGGTGTGAATCATATCAAACACGATAATAGGCTTAGTTACATAAACAACGACTGTTCGGAACAGACATGGAGGGGGGTGCGGTGCTCTTTCAACAAGCGCTCTTGTGACGGTCACCGAATGCTGTGGCAGCTCAAGGCCAAATCTGTTGTACAATATGGTTGGGATTGGGAAATACCTATAGTTATTTTAAGGCATGTAGCCTTGAGTCTACTTATTTCATTGTGTGGAATATGGGCATTGGGGTGAGTTTAAAAAGCATGTTTTTGGAGGAAATGTTTACCTGTGCCATGAAGAGGTCATAGATTCCTTAGGTAGTGATCTTTAAAAAATTGGCAATTTAACCTTAATCTAAAAAATGGACATTATTTGTTATCTCAAACATTCTACCAAGACGAGTCCTTTAAAAAGGACAATCATTCGATTTTAGTGCACATTTGTGAAATGAAACAACAATTGCGTTTTGTAACACTCTATTGTAATGCAAGGCATCAATATTATGATAACATTATTGTGAAAAAAAAGACATCCGTTTCATGTTACTTTTTCTGATACATCTGGTATTATTTTGAAGTAGGAAATCGCATTGCATGGAACACCAAGCTTAAGGTTACCATATCCCTTTTAAAGGGAAAACGTTATCCAGTGCAAAGCCAAATCACTATTGTGTAGTAATATCGTCATACATTGCTGTACAAAGTTGTGCCTGTTTACCACACATGTAAAATCTTAGTCTGATTTAATGAATAGTCCATGCTATCAGTGTTAAAATATAGACATAAAGACAATGTAATTCGGTCCCACATTGTATTTTAAAATTGGGAGAGTATTTTGTATAAATTGCTATAGAAGTCATTTGGCTACAGTTTTTAATTTGTCAAGCAAAAACTTTTCAATCTGACCCAAACCAATCCGAAAACTGTTACATAGTTACCTTTAGGTTAAGGAATAGTCTCATTTAGTGCAAGCAGGGAATGTCACTATCACTAGTGGGCAAGTTAGGGTTATGTATACACTGACCATGGCCATGAATGACAATATGAGACTCTTGATGAAACAGACAGTTATCAGAGAACGCTGCGGAACTGCGAAATGTAACAATGGATGGGCTGTCCACACAATAAGAACTGTGTACACTGCATGAGGCTTTGGTCAATTCAGGATTAATTCTTGCTGTGCGGGACAGAAGAACAAAGTTAGTAGCCATTTCTCGCAACAGTTCTGGATCATCTTAAATGGGTAATATCCTTTTTTGTTGGTACATACCCATTTAAATCTGTTTTAGAAGCTTTTAGAAACTTTGCTGGCCTATCTTCATTAATAGATTCAAAAGTCAGGTGTAGTTTCTATTGAAATATAAGAATATGCAATTCACCTTTTGTTTCATTTTAAGTTATGTCTGCAAGTGATAAAGGTAAGGAATCTATGAGTGTTAATCTATCACCATCCCTATCACAGCAAAATATGGCTGACTTGAAATCTCGTGCACTTTAAATGCACCATCAGTGATTTTATAAATCGGAACAATCATAATGAAGTACAAGTACCTAGGGCATACCTGCAAATGATAAGACCAGAGGCAACATAATAAGGAATATGTTACTAAGGATTTCACTAAAAATACAGTGGCCTCTCAATGCATGTTGTTCGTCTGCTATCAACTCCTGGGTTGTGTGCAATGGGATCAAAGGTCAACTGTGGGGTCATCAGAAGTCGATCTGTGTGCACCCATAAGAGTCTGAGGCCAATAGTTCTTTCGGCAAGGATGAAGTTAATTGATCAATGGAGTACGAGTCCAACAGTGAGTCCATTGTACCACACACATGTGAAAAGAAAAAAAGACAAGACAGTTAGCAGGAAAAAGACCCCAACTGTGGTGGGGGGGGGGGGGGGAAGCGGTTGGGGGGGGGTGGGCGTTGGAGGCAGAAAGGCAGGGGAAACAATATAATTGGGGCATCACACAACCATTTTGCAAGGTGAGCACTTTATACGGTTAATACTTCCATTAATACTTCCTGATTCATTTGGGGAAGGATTTGAGTGTGGGATACCCCCCCCCCCACACACACCACACACACACACACAGACACACTATCAAAGTAATCTTATGTGCACTCTCTGCTTGCAGCCGGCATATACAAAGAAACTGGTGTTTATAAGAAGTATCCGAAATAGCTATCAACTCCATATAGTTGTATACGGCAAAATTAAATCAAAATTGTCCCATTTCTCAAATAAAACAGTTTTGTTTTTTTTTAAAAGTTGCAGTTTTTGAAATTTTCAGGAGACAATGTTATGCATGGAAATGAAATGTATGAGACAAAATGGTAACCCATTTTGGACTAGGAGCTCTTTGTGGGAATTACAAAACTCTTTTTTAGATCTCCCATAAAAAATGATTTGAAAATTAACGGCACCAAACTTTACAGTTCAGGGTTTGGGTAAAAGGTTATGCAATCAGAAAATGTTATATTCCAGATTAAAAGGGTCATCCTCCTTAACGGTGGGTGACCCCACAAGGTCCAAAGTTTAATGATGATGTCTCTCCACAGCAAAGATTACCAATAAACACATCGGATTACGATTCTAAGTTAAATGGTTCCAGCCTTGGACAAAAATTTGCGCTATGCATTGGCTTATTTTTGTAGGATGGTGTGTTTGTGAATAAATGTGCTATACTACATTTGGAGCCATTTTTGTTCATAAAACATGGAAACATTATCCTGGGCCTAAAATTTCAACTGGGGTCATGAGAAAGATATGAACTTTCTTCTGATACCAAAATCTAAATTTCAGATGGAGTTGGGGGACAGGTTGCGATCATGTCACCCAGTTCAAAAATAGTTTCAGCTATTATACAGTTCAAATCAGATGACAATTCAAAATCAGCAATTGCTGTACTCTTGATATTAAAGGAGTTGCAAATCACTCTCAAAGAGTGTCTGAGTACCCATCCTAGTTTAAAGCAGTGGCATACTGGTGGGGGGGGGGGGGATCTTGCCCACCTGAAAAATTATTGTGAATTTTTACACATATGCTAATTTACAGTGAAAATAGATTAGGGCATATACTTACTAACAAATTTTAACAATCTTGCCCCACCCTCCATGGAAATATGTGTGCCCTTCCCCCCCCCCCCACCACCACGCCCCCCCCTTCCCCAAAAAAGCTGGTTTTTTTATTACCCAACTGATTTAAAGTGAAAATTCACGCGATTAGAGTGATTTTCGAGTTAATTTTCCCTCTTAATTAGGATGTATCCCTCAGACAGCTGTTTGGAAGGACTTTCTCTCTTTTACATTTAGAGAGCATCAAAAAACTAATTACCCCAGTCGAGTTGACTTGTATGGGTTCAAATGGAATTGGATTGGGTTCACTATGTACTATAAGCAAGATTCTTTATCCATTTCAAGGCCTAAAAGGCCTCCACGTCCTGAAAACAGTTCAGTGATGCCTCAAACAATCTCTTCAATACTTCTCCCTCAATCACCTTCTCAATCACATTTCTAGGATGTATCATATTATACTGTGAAAAAAAAAAAAATTCAATAGGGTCATGGTGTGCAATGCTGTAGAAAACTCAAAGTAAGACTTGATTATGGCAACTTAATTTATTAAGTGAACATTCTATAATTCACAAAATAAATAAAATGGCTTATGAAATTAACAGGTTGTTTAATGACTCAACCCAAAACTAAGTCTTCCCAATAACAGTATTGAATATTTTTTTAAAATAAAAATAAGAAGTGGATTTAAATCATATAATAAAATCATGTAAAATTTGCGCTTTTAGCCATGTTGAGGCTGTTTTTGAAGACAGGTTAAGTCTAATGATTTTTTAAACAGAAAATGGGACCCTACTCTAGGGATTTCTCATGAAAGCATCATGTATACCTTTTATATGCAAGTTACCCCCCCCCCCCCCGGGAATGTCTGGGTTTTGAAGATAGTTGTACATTACATTTAATGTACAAAAGTGTTTATTTACTGAAACTATTATTTACTACCAGGATGAATTGTTGTACTTTGTACTTATGGACTTAGATTAGTATTACCCACTTAATTAAAGAGACACTAGGAGATGAGGGTGGATTTATCATATCTCATAAAAATAAAGTGAATAATATGTTACAAGCAAACATAAAAATAGTTACCTCTAAAAAATTAGTCTGCAAGCAAGTTCAAAATTTAGGTTTTGTAGTCGTTTTAAACAACTCTGTCCTATAGTGTATTCATCTTCCTCGAGACAGTGACCTCGACAGCATGACCAGACAGGCATGTCTCTCGCACATCTAAGTTCCAGCTTTAAACGTGTGTGTGTACGCCAGCATTTTCAATCAACACTCGCGATGTAATGCTGCGACCATTGAAGATCGCACTGACGTCACTGACTCGAACAGTGGCGTATCGGGCCTGCCCGCTCTGAGGGGGCAAATTTCCCAGCCTTTCCCGCTCAGGGGGTCAAAAGGCCAATTTTTCCTGGTTAGAGGGCTAAAAACGGCTGATTTAGCATGATTTTTGCAATTTTTTTCCCGGCCAAAGTGTCCCCCCGCCTGTTATGCCACTGGACTCGAGGAAAATAAATGCACTATAAACCTCTACCTTTTGGGCTATGGAGGGCTACTTGAGCAAATTGTGCCAAAAAATAGCCCTTGCAGTTATATTTTACCACAGGCCAAAATTTCTCACGGGAGCTATTTTGTGAAAACTGAGGGCTAATCGCCCTTAGCCCTCGTATATTTTGAGCCCTGACCTCTAGGCTACTAGTATATTCTCGTCAGCAAATACCTCCTCGTTCCCTTAAGCTGTCCAGGGCCATTGACCTATATGCATTCCAGCTACTAGATTTTTAGGCGTAATTTGTTGATGTAGAATAGACTGTCTCTATCCGAATGGCTTGCATTGATCGAAATGTATCCTATTTGCACTGTACTAGTAATGCATGTGTTGTTTTCATCCATATGTCCAGCTATTTGGACAACAGGACCTGGAAGCATGGAAAGGTTGATGTTCTTTTGACCTATATGTTACTTCACAATCTAAATTTAAACTACCAATTTCCCGCATTATGATGTAGTGCTATTGGATAATGAAAACATGTTGTTTCTGTGGTATGTGATTGTTGGTGAGCAATTATTTTGATAACATAATCAAAAACATTGAAAGGGGGGGGTGGTGGTTGCACATGCAGGGTGCCTTGTTGGGGAGGCAACTTATAATCAAGTATCATTTCACACAAACAAAATGTACCTAAGCAAGTTATTTTGTCTTTGGCCCCGGGCCTTGTGCCGAGTCACACCCTTAAAATAGGCAGTAAAGTCAGTAGTGTAACAGGATGGAGGTTGCACCCCAGAGAGCATTGAGCAGGAAGAAAAAACTTCAAAATCATCCCTTTTTTACCTGCCTCCCCAGGCACATAGCCAGCCCGGTGGTACCGAGGGGGGGCAATTCCGTTAGATGCAACAAATTCCCTATCCAGAAGAAAACATTTTTACGGTCGCAGGGCAAAAGAATCTGAATGAAAAAGGGCTGATTTAACTAATATCAGTATTTATTTCAGAGGGGGCCACTCTGCCCCACCTGCTACGCCACTGCTTACCTCACCAGGAAAATTTTTCACCTCAACCAGGGAATCGCCTCAAAAACACCCTACTACGGTAAAATCTGCCTCAAAGCATGGAAAGTGCGGTGGAATTGAGAACCTGTTCCCAGAAATTTTCCTACTTGGAGAGGAATTTTTTGTCCTGTAAATAAAAGAAATACAGAAGAAATTGAAGGGAAATTTGCAATCTTGGAGGGAAATTTTGATTGTGTTCCCAGGAATTGCATTTTTCCAGCCTGCCTACAAATATGGCCCCCTGTGTACTCCCCTTCCCCATACTTTTGTCCTTCAGTTTGGAAATCCAGAACACTGCGTAATGTAAACTGTAGTGTGACAAAATAAGAGAAAGTCACATGGAGTGGATTTATACCAGGACCGTAACCAGTGGAGGAAGGGGGGGGGGGGAAGGACACCCCATATTCCAAAAGCCTCCCACAACCCCCTAATAGGCCTCAAAAAATAAAAAAGGCCAAAAAATCAGTCCCCGCCAGCCAAGTTCCAAATTTAAGTTTTTAGTTCGTTTTAAACAACCTGGTCCTATAGTTATTCATCTTCCTCGAGACAATTGACCTCGACAGCATGACCAGACAGGCTGTCTCTCGCACATCTAAGTTCCAGCTTAAATGTGGGTGTACGCCAGCAATTTCCAATCAACACTCGCGATGTAATGCTGCGACCGCATTGAAGATCGCACTGACCTCGATCAGTGGCGTATCGGCCTGCCCGGCTCTGAGGGGGCAAATTTCCCAGCCTTTCCCCGCTCATGGGTCAAAAGGCCAATTTTTCCTAGTCAGAGGCTAAAAACGGCTGATTTAAGCATGATTTTTTGCAATTTTTTTTTCCCGGCCAAAGTGGCCCCCCCCCCCTCCTGTTATGCCACTGGACATCGAGGAAAAGAAAGCACTATAAACATAAACCTTAAAACCTCTAGCAAGGGTCAAAATCAACTTTTTGGGCTATGAGGGCTACTTGAGCAAATTGTGCCAACACATAGCCCTTTCCGTTATATTTTACCAACAGGCCAAAATTTCTCACGGAGGCTATTTTGTGAAACTGAGGGCTATCCCACTTAGCCCTCGTATACTTTTAGCCCTGACCTCTAGGCTACTAGTATATTCTCGTCAGAAAACCTCCTCGTGTCCCTTTAATCTCTCCAGGGCCATTGACCTATATGCATTACAGCTACTAGATTTAGGAGGCCGTAGATTTGTTGATGTAGAATAGACTGTCTCCTAATGGCTTTGCATTGTACTCGAACTGTATCCATAATTTGCACTGTACTAGTAATTGCATGTTTTGTTTTCATCATATTTCCAGCTATTTTGACAACAGGACCTGAAGCATGGAAAGGTTTGATGTTCTTTTGACCATTATTATGTTACTTTCACAATCAATTTCAAAATAATACCAATTTCCAGCATTATGATGGATTGTAGGTCCTATTGGTATAATTAAAAAGGTTGTGTGGTATGTGATTGGTGAGGCAATATTTTTGATAACATAACAAACAACATTGAAAGGGGGGTGGTGGTGCACCTCAGGTTGCCCTGTTTGGGGTAGGCAACTTATATTATCAATATCATTCCCAAACAAAATTACCTAGCAAGTATTTTGTCCGTTGTGCCCGCCCCGGGCCTTGTGCAAGTCACACCCTACATAAGGCAGTATGTGGACAGCTGGGATGTTGCCACCCCAGAGGGCTGAGCTTGAAGAAAAAACTTCAAATCATCCTTTTTACCTGCTCACCCAGCACTAGCCACCCGTGGTACCGGGCACTCGGCAATTTTCCCGTAGATGCAACAAATATCCCTTATCCCACGAAAACATTTTCCGTTCGCCGGGCAAAATAATCCAAAAAGGGGCTGAGTTAACATAATAATATTATTTTATTTCAAGAGGGGGGCACTCTGCCCCACCTGGCTACGCCACTAGCTACTCCAACCCCACCGAGGAAATTCTTCACCGTCCAACAACCAGGAGAATCTTGCCTCAAACCACCTCCTACGGGTAATCTCTGCCTCAAGCCTGGAAAAGTTCGGACTTGCGAACCGGGTTCCCCGGGAAATTTTCCCTACTTGGAGGAATTTTTTTGTATGTAAATAAAGAAAATACTAAGAATTGCGGGAATTTGCAATCTTGGAGGAATTTGATTGTGTTCCCAGGAAATTTGGCCATTTTCCAGCGCTGCCTAAAAATTTGCATACACTTTTGTCCTTCAGTTTGGAAATCCATAACAATGCGTACATGTAAACTGTTGTGACAAAATAAGACCGAAAGTCACATGGAGTGGATTTCTACCAGAACCTGTAACTCGTGGAGGAAGGGGGGGGGGTGGACACCCCAAATTCCAAAAGCCTCCAAAAAACACGCCCCTAAAAGGGCTCCAAAAAGCCAAACAATCATTGTGCGAGCAAGCCAGCCAAAATTAGGGGGTTTATGCTATTTTCAAACAAGGTTAAAATGTCAGTAAAAAAAGGTCCACTTTTGTCAAATTACCCCCCTCCCTTTGGCGAGGGGCTAATGTGGGGAAAAAGATCCCCCTTTTGAAAAAAATTGCCCTCCCCCTAAAAACTCCCCTACTTACAGGCCTGAGTTCTCTACGTGCAGGATACAGGCTAAATGTTCGTTGTTAGATCCCCCCTGCTGGGCAGCCTTTGGCATGTCCCCTTTGTGCAGAGATTAGAATTTGTTTAGGTTGCCTATTCATGTTGTAAATGCACATTCCATGGTGTCCACGAAGTGCTGTTCCGATTGCCCTTTGGGACCGAACTGATTCGATTTGGGTGTTGGGTCCGGGGGTATGGGTGTGTGTCGGGGTTGGGGTGGTGTTGCGGGGTAATGGAGATATGTCCGTGGGGTGTGGCTCGGGGGTTTGGTGCGGTCAGGGGATTGCATAGGGCTGACACTTGTGAGGGTGTGGTGTGTGGTCCCATAATATGGGGTGTGGTCGGGGATATAGGGGTGTGGGTCTTGGAAATGTGGTTGTATTTGCCCATTGGTTGGGGTGTTTTCTGTGGGTGTTGGGTGTGTTCCCTGTTATGGTCGGGTTTGGGGGATGTGTGTAGTCTGGGTATGGTGTGTGTCCTGGGTGGGTGTGGTCTGCTTGTGTTGGAGGTGTGGTCCAAGAGAGAGGTATTGGGTTGTGGTCGCGGGGTATGCCGTTGTGCTCTGGGGGTATGGGGGTGTTGGTTGGGGGTATGGGGGTGTGGCATGGTATGGGGGTGTGTTCAGGGGTATGGGGTGTGGGTCCGGGGTATGGGTTGGGGTCCGGGGGATGGAGATGAGGTTGGCCCTAGGGTGTGGTGCTGGATGATGGGGTGCTGGTTGGGTAATTGCATAGCAACGGACCTTGTGCGGTGGTCATTTGTGTCCGGTGATATGGGGTGTGGGTCTGGGGATAGGGTGTGGTCTTTTGGATGGGTGTTTCCCAGGGTCTTGCGTGTGTCTGTGTGAGGTGTGAGGGGGGATGTGGTCCGGGGTATGGGTGTGTGGGTGGTAGGGTAGGGGGGTGTTGTGGGTCTTGGCAGAAGTATGGGTTTTTGCCCAGGGTATGATGGGGGTGTCTGTGGTTGGTTGTTGGGTTGTGTTCCCTGGTTTATGTCCAGGGGGTAATGGGGTTGTGTTGGTCTGGGTAGGGTGTGGTCCGGAGGTATGGGGTTTGGTCTTTGGGTATTGGAGGTGTGGTCCTATTGTAATGGGGTGTGGTCCGGGGGTATAGGGTGCGGTCCGGGGTATGGGTGTGGTTGGGGGTATGGGGGTTTTGGTTAGGGCATGGTGTGTGGTTCGGGGGTATGTGGGTATGGTCCGGGGTTATGGGGGTTGTGTTCAGTAGGGGGGGTGTGGCTCGGGGTAATGGTCCGGGTATTGGCAATAGCGGGTGTGGGTCAGGGGTATGGAGATTTTGTCTGGGATATGGGGCGTGTCTTGGAAGTATGGGCAAATACCTTGAAACAAAAAAATAGAAAAATGCAAAATTGGATTTGCATGCTATGACACGATTGTGCATTTATGGATGGCTCAACTTACTGCCCATGACTTGCTCCACTTACCCCACCTCTGGGGTAAGTTAGCCAGTTTACAAAATATTTTGGCATCTCTCGTGAAGGATAATGCAAAATATTGGTCAAAAATTTGGTGAGTACCTTAAACAGTAACATCACATGTTTCAATTGTAACACTGCATTGCCTCCTAACTGTATTTTTCTGAGCAGAATGAACAAAAATGTAAAAGTGGCTCAACTTACGCCCTTCTCCCCTATTTTTCTTTCCCCGTAGTAGGTATTGAGTACTTCAATGTTTTAAAAACAAAACATAAAATTTTTGAGACCATTCTTTTTGTTTGGGTTTGTCTTACCTCCAATGCACCGTTTTCATGAAATTTACCATATACCCATGATCAACTTTGTCAAACTTGTTTCTGTTTTCTGAGACCGAGTGTGTTTTCTCAAAATTACTTGTTTCCTCCCCACTGTCCTCCAAATAGAATGTGCGATTATGCCATCCTTCCCCTCCATCCTCCTGTTTATGTCAGGGTTACCCACAAGGGCAGCGGCACAGGGTAACATCTTAGGGAGGAAAACAATATTAACATTATTAAAAGCCATATTAACACATTTTTTGAAAGATCACCCCAATTTTCAAAATTTTATATTTTTGCAGATTATGTTGGTATTGTCTACGAAACTATACACCGCAAACGAGAATGCTAAAATGCGTATTTATCATAATAAGTGATTTCCGTATTAAAATTGGATCCCAATTGGACTAACGTCGGAGCTGGAAATGCTAACGTTTATGTCCGTCCATGATGAAATAGTGCCCCTCAAGACAAATTACCTCAGACTTTACTTGCCTGAACCACTAAAACACGTAATGGATGAGCGTAGAATGTATACCTGGCTCTATTTTCTCCCGCTATTTCCATTGTAAGGCCTTTCCAGCAGCCGTTGATAATTACAAAATTAAAAAACATTAATTATTCTAATTACAAAATCCTTCGTTGTGACACATAGACTTTCGATCTTAACCATTCCAGGTTATAGTTTACTAGCCCGTTTCCAATGCAACCGTAAGAATCTCCAAATTTTTGAAAAATGAGGGTGCTCTTCAAAAAATGTGCTAATATTGCGTTAAAGGGCCCAAGCAGTGATGTCTGTCCCAGTCCTTTTGCTTTCAAAAAATCTTTGCAAGGATTGCTTAGCCGTAGGGCCGTAGACGTGTACTTCCAGCCACGACGTGCCGGGAAGGACCGCTGTCAGCCTCCAAGGTGCTGTTCTAGGTGTTGGATGTTCAATTTTGGGGTTTGTAGGGTTATACCTGGCGGTATCAAGCATCTTGTGAGTTATGTTCGGGCTGGACTTGTCCTTAACTGCTTGGAGAACAGTGCGATACCATCAGGTGCTGTTTTTTCTGGTAGGGCTAGCTTATTCCAAGGTTTTCACTCCTGGTTGGTCACCTGCCTATGCTCAGCATGTTCAGTTCCAGCAATTGTATGACAGCGATACCCTCCCATTTAGGTATTTTCCATTACCTTGCGGTGAGAAACAATTTTAGTTCCAAGGCAGGGGCGAATGATGAAAATCCACCGGCCAATGGACACACCTATTGCTGCTTAAAACATGACATCACGGGTGTAAGATAAATTGAAATTCTTCGGGCCCTCATGCCTTTCCACGACAGGGCGAACTAACAATTTAAGAGTAGACCTCGGCGTGGGGGGGCTGTTATTTTCCGGAACTAAAACTGTCCAGGGGCCAATCCCCCGTGCCGTTTTGCCAGAACTGGAATAAATAATTCTGGCAAACAATTTGGATTAACAAAATACGCAAGAAATTACTCAATACAATCTTCGCAGGTACTGGACATCTCAAGTGAACTCTATGACGACCAGTGGGAAACTCGCACACCATCATGCGCACTGCTGGCCCTGATATGCCATCGTCTAGCTACTTTCAATCCTCTCAGTGTCTACGTACAACGTGCGCACTTTGCATCACCAGGAAAGTTACAACCATCAACTTTTCACAGCGCTGCAAACGATGTAGGACTTTAACATTGTTGGTATTCAGGAACATCGCCTAATCACAACATCACACTGACGAGTATGGTCCATGACAAAAACTGGGTACGTCGTTTAGCAGCTCTGCTACAGAACAGAGACATGGAGGGTCGGATTGGCCATGACCAAGCTTGTCCACAGATGCCTGTTGAGAGTACAATCAGCAGCCAGGCGTATCCTAACATCTCGTTCCATGGTACTCCACGGCTCACAGTAACACAACTGTCTATGCTCCAACATAGTCAGCTAGTACACAGACAAGGACAACCGTTTTTATTGACACCGCTCAAAGACACCTTAGAGAGACTGTAAAGAGGCATGATATCCATCACTAATCGGAGGACTTTCATGCCAGAATTGCAAGGATAGCCACTGTCACCCAGTAGTTTTGTTGGTCCTCACTGTTACCATGAGGAAACTAACACAAATGGTGAGAGGCTTGTTTTTCTACTCTGTCCAGAGTACCAGCTAAGTCCAGCTCAGGCAAGATTCCCCCACCAGCATCCTCTAGGACCTGGAAATGCACCCAATGTCCAATCCCAGCTGGACCACATCATAGTCAATGGCAAATGGGTGAAATTTTTTTCCCTCTCCGTAACTGCAGAGCCTACAACACTGTGGGAGCTTGAATTCTGATCACAGATACTCAAGCATCCGTCTCAAGCCACCTTAGAACATCTAAAGTAAGCCTGCCGAAGACTAAGTTTTGACTGGAAGAAGCTACAAAATCTCTTCTTCAAACACCAATTTCAGATCGAACTTTCCAATAGGTTCAGATCCTTCAAGATCTAGACTCATCTGTGTCCAATCACTGAACGGTACAACAACCTAATTGATGAAGCCGTTGAAAAGCACAGCCAAAGAAGTGGTTGGCAATTCAGCCCCTGTGGAATGCCTACTGGGTGGCTGAGAAAACCTTACGGCTTAGACAGGAGCGAGACAAGGTAAAGAAGAAATTCCTCATTGATAGACCCAACCAGTCACGGAATGCATGGCGGAATCTCATGAATGCTAATGAATCTTATAATCTGATTAACTGGCCAACTCAACAAACAATGGATGACTGAAAGTTGCAGATGATAAGGTGATATACAACGTGGAAATTATTCACAAAATCTCTGTCATGATAGAATCTTCCACCAAGTCAAGCAAAGGATGGTACGCCCCATCAAGTGAAAAAGAACTTCTTGATGATGGCGGCAATACTTTAGCTCTCTACTCACCAACGAAATGGGTCCACCAACATCTGACCTACCTTCTCCTGCTTATCAGGACCTTCCTATATGCCAAGACCACCATCCTCGAATAAACCAGAAAGGCAATGAAGGAATGACAAACAACAGGGCACTGGATTGGACAGGGCATAACATCATAGCACTCAAGAGGTGTTGGGAGGTCATGTTTCAGGTCATCCACAAGTTGTGGCGTTGAAGTTTTCACCACTCTTAAACCCCTGAACATGGATTCACTAACATCATTGTTCCCTTTGCTAGAAAGGAGACCTCAGGCTGCATGAATATTAAGAGGAATTACCGTGATGTCAGTGGCAGCAACGTCTAACACAAAATCCTGTTCACAAGAAAATACGAGAGCATGTTGATCCTATAAACTAAATCCACCAGCTGGTTTTCCGCCCAGTTAGAAGCTGTGCACAGCAGGTTCACATCTTAAGGAGAATCATGGAGGCTTTTCAGAGTTATTCACCTCCCACTCACCATCACCTCATCGATTTTAAGAAGCCTTTGACTCTATCCACATGAAGGTTCATGTTCTCGGTTCTCCTGCCTATGGATCCCAGACCATGTTGGTAAAAAGCCATAGACGTCCTCTACAGCAATTCCAAAAGGGGGTCTGTATGGTAGATGGAAATATCCTCGGAGCCTTTCCCCCCCTCGTTTCAACAGGGGTACTGCAGGGCGATGTATTAGCTCCTTTATTTTCAATTGTGCTGATAGACTATTGCTGCAAATGCAACTAAAGATACCGATTCCGGATGATTAGCCAAGTCCACGTCAGTCTCAGGATGTCTCCAGCCAAAGTCCTTACAAACGCCTAGATTTCCCTGACGATATCGCCCTACTGGAAGTCTTCAATCCCTAGAGCTCAGCACAGTTATCAAGAACAACAGCTACAGCTGAAGAATTGGGCCTTATCATCAGTGTGGGCAAAGACAGAGTACATGACTACCACCTGCAACCCACTTCCACTCCACTGCGTTAAAGTTTATTTGCGAGTGCAATCAAACCATGGTCCTCCGACATCAAATATCTTGGTTGTAGGATGGCTTCCAGTTCTAAAGGCTTAACAGCAGACGAAAAGCCCTTGCCTGGGCATCATTTTTGGGAATTTGGAGCGCATATGGATAAGTTCGCAAGTATACCAATTCTAATGAAAGATGCCCTCTTCAACCAACATGTGTGACAGTATTTTGTAGGCTGCGAAACTTGTGCTGACAACAATTTGGAGAGTAAGGTCAATTCTTTCGCACCATGTTGCTACAAGATCATGCTGAACTTCAAGCGCATTGATCGTGTCCAAAATGCCAAAATCGATGCTTCACAGGTACGGAGCCTCTGATAAACCGATTAAGACTGAGACAGCTTACTTTTCTTGGTCATATTCTAGGGATGCCAGGGGGAGAGCCTAGTAGGTTATAATGCCTTTCTACACACCAACACATGGCAAGAGGATCCAGTCCGACAGAGAACATCATTCTCTCCTACATCCAAAAGCTCTTGGGGACAACAACACAACATGTTGCAACCAAAGGCGATCTCCAACTTGGCCCAAAACAGAGTGACTGGGAGGAAACGTGCGATCCGCCAATGCTGCGCAGTCCGACTGATGAATGAATGATTGAATTTGCTGATCCGAAACATCAAAAAATCATCAAAATTTGTAAATTTGGTATTTTTGTTACTGCATGATGTGACATAACCTGCAAGTTGTTGGCTTGAATCCTGTATTAAGAACAAGGCAGTACTTTTTAATTATCAATTCTGTAATTTATACGTGGCGTATCAAATTCCGACTTGAGATCAAAACAGTCTTTCGTGTAAAATACGCAGATTTATAAGCGGAAATTTTGCATCATGGCCTGTACAGTTTGACCTCAAACAAATTTATTGACTTTGTTTGTTCTAAATAAACTGATAGAAACCCAAAATCAGCTGTTTAGTGTAGATTTTGAAGTCGTCAAATCGCTGCAATTCATTTGCGGGAGATGTATGAACAAATTCCTTAATGCTTCATTTTTTGTTTACTTATTTGTTGTTTTGTTCCGTACATTAAAGTATTTTTGGATTATACATAGCCTGTCTTTGATTTATAAGCTAAAAATGCCTATCCACATTTTTATTCTCTCACATTATCGCTGTTTATCCCTTTGACACAATACGTCTAGGTAACCAAACAACCCTTATTTTACCCACTATGCTAAAACCGTTATTGTGTTGTAATTTTGAACTTTCAAGGGAACACTGCCCCCACCCCTTCACCTCTCCACTCCCTGTCAACCACTCCACAGACCTTGCTGGGTTCCTTTTGCTGCTATAACGTTTGACTTTAATACATGAAATGTCCTAAGCTCAGGCATGTAATGTCCATCAAATCTTCTCTTTTTTCCAGCTTCACTATTAAACCCCAGCATGGGCTTTAACCTTTGAAATAACCCAGCAATGGGACAGCTCTCCAACTATCCATATCATCTAATCACACCCGTCTCAAAATCCCACAGCGACTCGGTTACAATGGAGGTGAATGCGCCGTTCTTCAACGACCCAGGAAATCCGGGAGGGGACCGTAAAACCCTTACCAACTCTGGGACTATTAAGGTAGGCTTTGCACTGCAATGGGACACAGAGAAACAATTGTTGAAGCATGCCCTCATCTCCTCTAAACTAGATTTGTGCATGTTTGTAAGCACAACCATATGCACAAACTCCCTGATTTTCTAAATAACAACCACTCATGACAGCAAAGTATTTCAGTGACAGTGCACATGAATTTGCTCAACTCTCTATACAGGGTCAGTCAAAGAAAGAAACCAAAAAAGGTACCCTCTCTCTATAATTGTAAAAGTTTAATTATCTTGGTTTCGAATGGACATCGATGGAACCAATGAAATCTGGACAGCTGATATACCTTTAAGTACACAAGGGAATTGGATCATTTTTTTAAAAAGGAAGCTTATTGAATGACAACTTTTCACATCATTGCTTACCTTTTTACAATATAGGGACATCTTTTGGTTTGCCTTTTTTTTACTCGAGCCTGTTGTCTTGTTTATATTAGGAGGCCATCGTACTATAGAAACAACACTCTCTCTAGAAGATGGTCTCATTTTTCTCATTACCCATTGAAATCTACAGGTCTTAGGCTATTTGGTTTGGAGTTTGAAGCGAAAAGTTCTCATTTTGGTCGACCAAATTTAATTTGCTCACTCTAATGGCATTGCAAAATCACGTTTTTTAGCTTCTCACATCAAACAGGTTGAAATATCGGCATAACACTTTACAGATGGGTTTTTTGGGGAAAGCCAGAGCTTTCAAAATGAAAACTTTATAGACATAAATTGGGTCTCCACTCTTTAAAACAAGCCACTAAACCTATCAAATGCTTTAAATTTTGGAAAATATAACACATTTTCAAAAGATATCACCAAACTTTATTTGGGGGGTCATGAACAGTTTTACTAATTGTGTATCGCTCCCAAAAACCAGACAAAGTCAACGAGCACACTTTAGGATAAAAAGCTCAATAAACTTTGTGTAAAGTAAAGGTGTCAACGAGAGATTTCACATAACAGGTGTCCCGAAAATATCTGAAAATTCTGTGTTTTTGCACTATTTTAAAGCTTTCCATCAAAAATATCCCTACTGAAAGGATTAGTCTGAGAATAATTTCTTTGGTACAAACGTGTGAAATTTCTATTTCGTATTGGAGCAATCCAAAATGCAGCCTTGGTTATTATATTGGAATATCAGCAATCACAATCGCTTTTTTTCCTCTCCTTTAAACTTTCTGTAGCCAAATAATAATAGATCTATTGAGTTTCTATCTATAGAAATCACTATTAGGACCACTACTGGGTGGCTCAAAATCATCTCGTTGCACCTTTAATAGAAAAGAATTTCCAGTTAATGGTTGCGTTTATGGGCAAAGTAAGAAATGTTTTTACATTTCCATATCATACATCATGTAAAGTTTGTTTTATCAGCATTTCAAATCTGGACGGATATATCTCAAATAAAAATTTTTCTGACTTTAATACTGGTTTTCATAGAGCACAATTTTAAAAATCACATTTTTTGGCTACCCTGCCAGTTAATTAGGGCTCACAATATGTGTTTATTTTGGCATAGGTTTTAGCACACCCACTCTGAATAAAAATTATGTTCAATGCATTAGAAATAATCATCTTATTTTTTTGTAACTTTTGAAAGTGACTCAGAACTCAGCAGGGAGATAACCTTAAGATTTTGAATTGATAGAAAGGTGCTTTGGATGTGAGTCAGCATTTTGCTCCTGAATTTTGGCCCCCGTTCAGGTCCTTAATAATAATAGGCTTTTGAGATCACTGGCAGCCAGGGCAATAAATTGGGTCCTCACATTTTTGAGAAAAAAATCCCCAGCTCTACAAGTAGTTTGCTATAAGTTTGTGTAAAATTGTGTCCCATATCAAATGCTGGTACAGTGGCGTACCGCGGCAGTCGATCCAGAGGGGCAAAAATTTCCAGTCGTCCCACCAGATGGGACAAAATTTGTATGTCGTCCCGGCGACACCGCTACCAACGAAGTCGATTTGCGAATGCGCTCTTATCGTGCTGAAAATGCCGCAACTCAATTGAATTTTTGCCGAAATTTAGGCTGAAATTGGTCAAATTAACTGAAAAAAGAGATGAAAATGCCTATTGGTCCATATCGTCCCCTTTTTCGAGCCAAGGGGGCAACTTGCCCCCCCCCCGGTCCGCACCCCACTGTGCTGGTATGAAGCAGGCTGTGAAGGTCATTAATCTCGGCAATTCGGTCAACAGCGAGCACTTCTTCACAGGCAACACAATTTTGTTTATGACGCATTATCAATAAAGCTGCTAAGATAGCGATGTGGCTCTTCAATCAGCTATTAAAAACTCCATGCGAGTACGATCGTCACACGCTTTTCCGCACAAAGTCTCTGGCGTTGTAACCGCCCTGCTTCCTGCTCTTTGCTTGTGCTTGATGTATGTAAACAAGAACATACAGCATTTATTTATTCTGATTTTCTGATTTTGAGCATTCACAAAAGTTATCTGAAGACAAAAAAGAAGGCCAAAAACAATACAGTGGGGCGCTTCTACACAAAAGGCCCCAGATCGCTATAAATGATATTGGTACTTAAAAGAGATCCGATGTGTTGAACGTGCTTTGGACTGTCTATACGATGCACATTTTCATGCCGTTACAGCAATGATTGGTGCGACATGGTAAAAACAATATATCGCGTAAGTGCGTGCACGTTCCAGTGCGTAATGGAATCGCGCGTTATTAGGCGTGCAGGGAGATCTTGCATAGAAACCGCGATAGAAGGGTGTTCCTATCCGCACTCCTATATTCGATATCAAGTTTGAGGGTGACGTCACTGTGCGCGTTAGGTTTGCACCCTAGAAACACACTCGCGCTGACCTAGAGTTCCAGCAAATGCACGTGAATAAAGGCGGCACAATCGAAACGTTAAAGCGAATGCAGAGTCGCGTAATGACGTATAGTCACCCTCAATGACTAAAGACCAAACAGAGTATACGCTGTGGGCTGTGCAGGTGTGCAGTAAAACACGAATACTATAATGAACAACCATGCAAGACAAATTGATCCGCGTGTGTAGATAGCCCAGTAAGTGATGGTGAGCATAATATAGGACATGTTGACAGAAATACAAATTGTATCATGCGGTATATGGTACTACTGTGAACTTGTAAGTAGCATAGTGATCGTCAAGATCATCAGTGCATGCCTAGCCAGCCTTGATTCAAATTACAAATTGCATCTACCGGCTCGCAATGGGTGACGAGCTAAATAAACTAGTCCATCTCTGTAACAAAACATCCATGCGCGACTATTACTCTTCCAATACAAACAGGACTGTTGTCTGCTGACGGAAGAGTTGAAGGCAACGGCAAATTTGAAACTAAAATCCCTAAAATATTCAAATTTCATGTGCTTTGTCTCAAAATTCTTCATCAAAATCTTTTGTTGGATGAGAAAAGTTGCTCAAAATAGCGTTTGATGGCATATTGCCAAAAGGTTGTAGAGGTATGTTGGTTAGATTAATGTAATCGATATGGCCAAGTGAGTCGATTTTAGCGGATTATGTCGCATTGGTCTAACGTATATATATCGCAACCTCTAAATTCCCAACTCAGTAACGAAACATTAAAGACCTCACCGGCTGGTATAAGTTACTTGCATTTGCTTTGAAAACTGATAATTTGATACAAATTTGGGTCCACTATCTTATTCTGGAGACAATTTTTGTAAC
>JAMKCH010018080.1:0-57438 GCA_023653785.1 Ophioderma brevispina
TGGTATGGATGTTTGTACTAGTTTGACACATATGCTCTGAAAAGTGGGTAAATTTTATGATATTGGCAGTTTTAACTGGTTGCTATAATTGTGGGACATCAACATGTGTTATTGTGATGTTATAGAGAACATGGCAATTAAGGATCTGGAAACTTGGTCACAATTGATGTGTATGATGATCTCCGGGATGATCGGTGCCACCAGTCTACTAAGTCTGGCTACGAGCCTGTTCACAACCCAGGGATATAGAAAACACAACTGGGGGACAGTAGAGAGGGTAATACATTGACATGCCATGAATAGGCACCTATACATACACCAACAGGTGTGGAAACACGACCTATAGGGTATTTGGTGAATGGTTACTAAGGCTGGTACCATGCAGATAGGCCTATACCAGCATGTTCATGAGTTACATTCTTTTGCCTTTTCCATTACGGCATGTACGGGTAAGCTTAATAATACTCATGCCTGCGAATAATACATACTGTGGACTATACACTACACTGAGCGTACACGGCACGGATGTGACTCAAGTTCCAGGATCCATCGTCACGGACGCGTCATGCTCTCTAATCACATTAAAACAGGTTAAATGTACAACCAATTACTTGAAACCATGTGTAAACTGCGATATAACGTAGTCTTATTTACGCACTTTAAGGGAAATTGTTTTCAGAGCGCTTGTTGAGACGGCTGACGGCTTCAGACAGGGCACGGGCAACAGTGGCGGGAAATGTTGGCGTCAAAATAAACTATTAGATCAAGTAGCAGAATACCACTGGTCTGGACGTAATAATTCGTAGACCAAAACTAGTTGGTCCAATTGGTAGAACGTCCGGAACTAGGTTTGCGATTTAAATTAGTAAGATCACTTCAAATTGAGTGGTAGGATCGGTTCTACTAGTCTTTTAATGGTACAGGCGCCTTTACGAGTCTACTAGACCCGAGTCACAAAATTCTAGTCAGTTCAAAAATATAGTTCCGTTGACTGAACTACGAGTCTACTAATTGATAATCAGTAAAGATCCTAACATAACGAGTTTTGGTTCTCTGTGTGAACCAAGCACCTTTTTCACCTGGTACAACAATTACGCTTACTTACTGAGTGAGTAAGATTGGAAAAAGATAAGATAGATGCATCCAACTTATTCAGTCCAACAGTCAACCTAAAAAACTTGCAAGTCGACGGAATATGCAGCCACGGAATTACAATTATCTTTGACATCTATTCAAACTGTATTAAAACAAAAATTGCAGGAAAACGTCTGCTTCAATTCAACATACAAATTCCAGCCAAACCGCGGTAACAAATGGCTCAGAGCGACCGACAGGGGGGGGGTTCTTGAAACCAGAAAGCATCACAACCACCGCCAACATGAACCCACTGGCAACCCACAGTTTCCCAGCCCCCCCACCATCCCAAACTAACCAGCAAAAACTAAAAACCTAGAAAGCGAGAACCGCGAAATTCGAGGTACCAGTTTATTTCCATTTTGCTGGAATTTCCACTTGTCCACTCTGAGATATGCAAAAGATATGAAAAATATAAAATTGGCAAAATAAGGCTAGACAAGAGTGCAAACAACAGCAGGTTATTATACTAGATTTTGTAGAAGTTACTGTTCAAATTCAGCTTTAAGCAAATTTCTGTGACTAATTCAAATTTATATAGTTAGACAGTTT
Source organism: Ophioderma brevispina (assembly GCA_023653785.1). Classification (NCBI taxonomy): domain Eukaryota; kingdom Metazoa; phylum Echinodermata; class Ophiuroidea; order Amphilepidida; family Ophiodermatidae; genus Ophioderma; species Ophioderma brevispina. Next base: position 1,687 of record JAMKCH010018080.1, read on the forward strand.
CTGGGAAAAATAAAGGTTGCAATGGAGATTGAAATATCAAGTGTCCCAAAAAATAAAGTACTGATTTTTGCCGATGAAAGCATTCCATCAAAAACATCCCCATCTGAAGGATTAAACCTGAGAAATCTTTCTGGCGAACAAAATTGTAAAAGTTAATATTTCGTATAGGAGCAAATGCAAAATTCAGCTGTTTTACAGTGAACTATAATCAAATCCAAAATCTTTTGCTCTCTTTTAACAATTCCTGTAGCAAATACAAGGTAAGGCAATATGAGTGTCGAATCTATATAACATTACATTATAACACATTTCTATTTACCTCTGCTGGCCCATTATTGAATGCAGATTCTGATGGTCAGTTTACTGCCCATATTCTGCAATAATGGGTCACCAATGCGTTTTCTGAGTAAAATGAAGCTGTTTTAGGTATAGAATAGAAATAAAGAGTTGCGGTTTATGGACTCATATTGTATCATCGGCCAGAAAAACTTCAAAATAATGGGCTCGGCTGGCCTCGCCCATTATTTAGTTTTCTGACCTCGGACACATTATCGCCATAAATACAATGCAAACTCTTTATTTCTTAAATAGTGGGTGATAACACAAGATTGGTGCCTCAGAATCTCCTGGTGCACCTTTAAGTAATATCAGTATGTCTGAGGTAATTTTTGACCCTTTTAGCCACCCATAGAAAATGGGAAGGTGTAATAGAGTGGGTTCTAAGATACTTATGAAACTAAAACATAAAAAAGAAGGGGCTAGAATCAATCCAAATGTACTTTAAAGTAAAAGCATCCACTTAAATGAAAGTGCTTAGAGGGCCTCTGAGACAGAAGAAGTGGGGGAAGATTCCGAGGACTTTAACCACCTAGAGTAAAGTCCACTTACAGGACATCAACCCTTCCGTAGGCATTAAAGTGAAACGGGGTAGTGCTACGCTCTGCAGAAATGTCATTGGTAAATGTCTCGCAAGAAAGAAATTTCTCCATAAAAAGTTGAAAAAATCTCTCAAGTTCATAAAATACAAAAGAGGAGGATACAACAAAACCTGATAGCCCAATTTCAAGGACATTTTTTTTGCCAAATTGTTGAACAAAATAAAAGTGATGACATTGGGAATAAAACACAAGCTTCACAACAAATATTGATCCCTCAGAAGTCTCTAATCCCCTGATCAACTTACGTTGGACCCAGAGTGCACGTAGCCAGGATCCCGCACCATGGGGTGCGGATCTTGGGGAGGAATCCAAACTAAAATGGCAGTGGATCCAGGGGCTGGGTTGTTCAGGCCATTATTTCAATACCAACTCCTTTTCTTTTAAACCCCGGGGTGCGACGCTCCCTCACACCCCCGGGGCCCCTGGTATGCGCAGGAGTAGACAAATGATCCAGGAATGCAACCCACAATAAAGGTTGACAAAAAAATTGTCTCAGTCACACATGATTTAGATCAGTTTTATAATTATGCGGATGCAGAGGTACGTTGTATATTGCCTTAACTTGACATGTCTTAAAGATATTGGGATATGTGTAAAGTTAGGCATCATGCCCTTATCTGATTCTGCAAAAACATGAAATCTAAAGGCGTAACTATCAGTGATGAAAGACAGAGAGAGAGGAGAGAGAGAGAGTGAAATATTTCAAATCTGTGGAAGGCTTACAACAGTGAAGGGCAAGTATGTAGAATTCCTCATAAGTTACTGTTGCAACTGAAATTTATCAGAAAGAAGAAAACAGCATTGCTCACAGATATAGATCTCCTTCTCCATCCATTACTGGATCACAGACAGTAATTACCAAACGAGAATGATGCAATGATGTCAAATGATCAGAGATGACATTTTAACCAAAAATTCCTGAAAACAGCCATGTTCCCCTACTGATTAACAATCTCCAAGTTAAATGAAAGTCCATCAAAGAAGAAAAGAAGGCGGCATTTACAAAGTTGGAAAAGACGACACAGCAGGTAGTGTAGCAGGCCGATGGTTCTGAGGGGCCAATCCCAGGTGCCAACTAAACACCCCAACATAGGTAAAAATGTCCAGTCACAGGGCAAAAGGCCCAAAAGGCTGATTAGGTAAGGCATATTGTCTTCCCTTTTTGATTTTCCCTCAAAAGGAAATTTCTCTGAAGTGGGAATCTACCCCTTGCCTGCCAGATGGCTATTGCCACTGAACAGCACCATAATATTGCCTTTACAGCTATGGGCCATAAAGGCAAAGTGAGATGGAAGTCCATACCACGGACGAAACTAATGTTATACACAGGTCACTTCAAAACCTTTCATAATGCAATCTACCAAAATTTCACAAGGTCACGTCAGAGGTCATTATTCACTTGTCTGGTTGCCATCAACATGACACAATTTTAAAAAACACTTAAATTTGAATTAAGCCATATGGTTTAATTTGGAAAGAAATTTCAAAAAATAAAAAAAGTAAAAAAAATAAAAAAAATCACAAGGGCACATTAGGTCATGTCCACTTTTATGACTGCTCATCCATGGGATTATCAATGACATCAAGGTCACACTCCACATTTTACGATTGTTGAAAATAAACTTGAAATGTAAGCCATTGGATGAAATAAAACTGAATTAAGCTCAATGGTTGTTTACTATTCTTCTCAGTACATGCAAGGCAAAAATTTCACAAGGTCATGTCAGGTCACATTCAATGGGGCCTGATATGCAGGATTATTTAGGGGGTGCAGGATTTTGAAAAGGGGACCTTTTGTCATAAAGGGGGACCTAATCCCCCTAAAATGGTCCTTGTTTTGGATTTTTGACAACTCATCCCCAACAAGTGGACTTTCTTGTTAAAATTTCTTCTAAATTTTGGGGACTTTATCAAAATAATTCTGCAAAAAGTGGCCTTGTGCTTTTGTGGAATTTTGGGTTCACCTGCACCCTCTGAAAGGCTTGCATTCAACCTTGTACAGCTGTCATCCACAGTATTTCACAAGGTCACACTCCACATTTTACATTTGCCATCCAAAGACACACGGTTGAAAAAAAGTAATTTAAAAAGTCAGACATGAAAGCCAATTTTCTCTAAAGTAAAGAAACATAATGGTTTGCTTAATTATACAGAGTAACCTTTAGAGGTCTCACAAGTAAAGCATTTATAACATGAAATCCTGGGCTTAAGGTATTTTAGTCCGACTTTACTTGATGGGCACTTGCACTAGGAAAGCTAACTTAGTTTTCGTTATGACTTAATGACGTTTAGCAAACTTTGGGTCAAGGCAACTAAATCAAATTTATCATATAATACAGTGTTGAGAAACGTGATACCAAACGTTCAAATTTAGTCATGCATGGTTAATGCATAAGATCGTTACTGGTACTTTCTGCATCGGTGATCATCTGCTTGAAGAAACTCACGTGCCAATTACGCATCTTTTGATCTTTCTCATGCCTTATTTTGAACGCTTAAATTTCAGGCGGTGGCGGCCAAGCTTTATTCATAGCAGCAAAAACGCGCACGAGTCTTGGACGAGCATGAACAGTGACCAGAAATTTGAAGTCACTGTGCGCGTTTATAAATAGATCAGTGAGGATGAGTGGGAATCCCGTACGGAGCCGCGACCGTTTAAATTTGCATTGCTGAGCGGTGTGCATAGTTGTGCTGCAAAATATCATCAAAGTTTTAAAGACCGAACTGAGAGGATGCTACATGCAGGTCAATGAATCATTCACGTGTGGGCATGGCTACCCTGGGGCTTACCTTCGGTACAGGGCATGGTACATGTCCGCAGCTATAAATAACGGGGACCCTGCGATTTTGAAACATGAGGTCAAGCGAGCCTCGATCAAAATGATTCCCGTTTGTACCGTTATTCATACCAAAAAAAAATACTTAGACTGGAGTTGATTCTTCAACTCCAACGGATTTTGAGTGGAAAAATTGATATCAAACATATTTTCGACTTTAGAATATTGTCAAGTTTTCGTGATCACGTGCTAAACCTATGGGAACGGCAAAAAAAAACGACGCTATCTTGGCCGGCCCCCCCGTGCAAATGATTGATGAACTAAGAAGGGTAATAACTATAGTGATGATAATGACTTTATTGATGTAACCAATTGTCATGTTCTGCTGGTGGTGCTTGGAAAAGTAAGTGTATATAGGGCAAGAAGTACATAATTCATTAGCTCAAGAATACATTTGCCAAAAAAAAATTTTCCACTCAAGATAATTGAGTTGAGTGTTTGACAGGCTGCCTTTAGCACTTTTGCTAAACAGCCTGTTGCCTAAATTAAAATGGATTTCTCCTAAGTAGAAAGTCTAATGACTTTTTACAGAAAAATAGGAAAATTCAAAAGTTGTAATTCTTATAGCAAATATCACTGAAATAAAATAATTTGTGCTGCTTCCTGAACCAATCCCCCTTTTCTTTTTGCATGATGTAATTCCCCCTTTATCATATTTCTCAAGATTCACACACATAAATTTACAGAAGAGCATGGTAGTTTCTTGTGAGAAGTAACAACAAACCCTAATAAAAGAAGAAAAGTACAAGTGACATCTATCTTAAAGCCACTTGAGTCATTTCTCAGGATGTAAACAACGATTCCCTTCATTTTTTTTCAAAAGTGAGTTTTTTTGACATTGTTTTAGTGGAAATTGTAGTAAAGTAACTGCAAATGATAAGCTGAGACCAACACCATTTTTAAATTTGTGTGATTTTTGTTGCAAAATGGACAGATTTAAGGTAACTTTAAACAAGGCTAAAGGAGACACGAGCACATTTCCAGAAAGAAGCGCCCCAAGTATTTTAATGTCTCAGGCTGCAGGGTTTTTTTTCATATTTGTAATGCTTATCAATGTATTAGATCAAACCTTGAAGTGAATAAGCCACATACACAGTCTTCTCTCCTTATAATAAGATGATGATCTAGTATTTTCTGTCGTGCACAGCAGAAAAATCAAAGAATGCTTGTATAGGGACAATTATGATAGGCATGAGAGAAGGCAAGTTCAAACAGTTTTTTTGTTTCTTTTTTACTTATATGTCTCTTAAAGGTAAGTGTTCCGATTTATGTTATTGTGTTATCGACTTGAACGAGAGCCTGGCACTTGCACATATGCCCCATTAAAGTTACCGTGAGGAAGAAAACAAACTTGCAGTTTTGATAGTACAAGCAATAAACCACATTGCAAAGCCGTATTCAAGACCGTGCTAATAGATATTGATGGTTAACATTAAAATGGCAGTTTTTTGTTATTTGGAATGAAATGGATTGAAGGCTCAAATATCAGGACAACAATGAGAAATATAACAGCCTTTAATCTGATTCAAATTCAATATTACTTCCGTTAAGCGGGGGTCAAAGCAAGATCAGAACACGCCCTTTAAAACCTTCAAAACATCTTGGGATGGGATTTCTACAACCAATCAGGGCAAATTGAGAGAAATGTGATCCTCCAAAAAATCTTCTTTTTTTCGGTTAAATAAAACCTGTACGCAAGTATTGGGTCCTTATATCCATGTACATGTATGGCATTATATAAACAGAATTCCAATGAGTGATATCCTTAGCACCTGGTTTGTAAGCTCAAACTCATTGATCCACTTCTGCTGTGCTTTAGAGACTGTAAGCATGCATGGTTCATTAAATTCATATGCAAATGAGGGGGTAACTTTTTGAGCAGTCATAAGATCCACTCAACAGCGTGAATTGAATCAGAGTAGTCAAGAGTACCTGTCAATTGATTCTGAAAGCTAGTTGAAATAGCATGAATCCATCCAAATATTCATATAATTACAATTTATATCATAACTTGTTTAAATCATGATAGTAATTTAAAGCATTGGTTAACCCTTACATCTAAATATAATTAACCCCTTTTACGCTCCATGATTTATAGAAAACAGTTCCTTATTTATTTTAATTACTACTGTTATACCATAACACTGTCAGTAATTTATCATCACGCGCTGTTCTCAATTAACATCTTTTAGAACTTTTCCAGACAGGAACACATTACCAAATTTATCATAGCAAAAATCAGTATGCTTTTTGGGTGCACAACCAGATGCCAATTCCCTGCAATATTATTAATTTCCCTAGAAAATAAAACTTTCCATTTTCCATTATTGTTCTCATCCAAAACTCTGTTTAACCAGGCAATTTCAAGGCATCAATTAAAATGGTGAATTTTATCCATCTTCAGTCCACCATATCTTTAATATTACACAGGTTCCCTATTTATTTGATCAGTTTCCTGTCCAAATGAATTTTTAATTTAAAAAGACATGTTAGTGTTTAATAAAGGAATTGGGAGGGTTTGGTAGGACTGAAAATAAATGAGGGCCAATTGGAAAGTGCTAATGATTTTATAATTACAACTTTACCTATTGGGGTCAAATCCCTTTGCGACCACCAAATATTTAGGATATTTTGCAACTCTTAAATTGAATTTCATAATGTAATTTAAACAGATCACTTTTGTCAAGCGAAAATATTGATTGCCAAGAAACTTGACGGGGCCTTTGGTTCCAAACAAGTCTTTATCGGGGAAAGGGTTTTCATCATTATTGCAAGGAACCAATTTCAAGAAACTAGGACTTGGAGATATTAACTGTACCGAAATTAAGGAATAATACCAAAATTTTCAATTTACTGCAATGGCATTAGAAATGGATGACTTGGATCCATCCAACATTAGTGTTGTGTCATCTGCAAATTGAGTAGTAGTTTAAATTTCATCAGAATAATTCTAATCCCTGTTATATTCTCATTACAACGTATAAAGGCAATTTCCCATTAATTCTCCAAAAATGTAAAACTTAGGGGGCATCCTGACGGACACCGAGTTGTCAAATTAAAAAAAACTGGATATATAACATATTAATGACACAACTATTTATATCAGTATAGAATAACTGAAACCCATTTTTAGATCATTTCCAAAGGGGCCAAACATATCAAGACATGTTTAATAAAAGACCACTCCAACTTGTCATACGCCTTTTCAAAATCAATAAAAAAATAATGTACAAGGAATATCATAATATTCTGTATACTCAATTCTATTACCTCTGCTGCACATTTTGAACGGCAGACATTCTGATTGGTCATTTTACTGCCAATATTCTGCAATAATGGGTCCGCGAATGCATTTTCTGATTGTATCACGCTGTTTTTGGTAATAGAATAGAATAAAGGGTTTGCAGTATTATTTATGGGTATAATGTATCCTCGGCCGGAAAAACTAAATAAAGGACTCGGCCTGCGCCCAGTCCATTATTTATTTTTTTCCGACTCGGACACTTATCGCCCAATACAGATACTGCAATCCCTTTATTTCTTAATTATACAAAACCAATCTAACATTTGCCCCAATATATCTTTTTGTAAAAAAACCAGTTTGATTCATTGAAGACGGAGGCTCAGGACATCTTTCATTCTATTAGCTCTAACTTGGAAGCAATCTTTAATCGACATTTAGGAGGGCGATGGGCCTCCAATTTTTAAGCATCACTTCATCTTTACCATCCTTAGGAATTAAGGATATAACACACCCCTACGCTGGCTAATAGATAAACTTTCATTGACCCTAAGAGTAGTTAAATGATTTAACTAAAACATTAACTATCTATACCAGAACATTTTATAGAACTCAATCGGAAAACCATCACAACCTGGGCTTTTATTTAGTAGCCATAGATTTATAAACATTGGCACATTAACCCTGGTGTTATCATAACAGTCACACTTGCTGGCTTCATCGTGGGAAAAAACGTAGAATATCATTGGGGGTAATACCAATCTTTTCAAGCTATCACTTTTGAAAAAGCTTTGTTATCACTAGTATACAACTTGGAATATAAAATTCAACTTCTCGTCACGAATTGCCTTTACTACCTGTGACAAACATCACCTTATCAGTTTTAATTTACCTATACACTTTTTTAACATTTTTAAAAAATCTCCTCCTGTCACCTTTAATGTCCATTTTCAAAAATAATGGCCAATATTACTTGTTGAATGCACTGTAGCAATTGAGGACCAATGGCCATTTTAATTTTGGTAAACAAAATGGCTGTAATGTTGACATAAAGACCGACCATCTCACATCTCATGTTCTCTCCAGCGTATAGATTTCTCTTGTTTCAATTGCGTACAGCATCCTGCTTGTTTCAAATAAAAAACAATGACTAGCAAACAATTCATACATGCCTCCGAGTATTGCGGCCCAACAATATAATGATAGGAGTGTGCTGATAAGCTTCAACCATGCATTAAATGGGGTTACATGAATGATCACCCTCCGGGTTTAATGTACTCAGACTTGACTCTTCGCTAAGATAATTTGGAATTATTAAATTCCTTGGAGACATTAATCATTACAAATTGAAAGTAGTAATAGTAAATGATGACCCCATATTATGGTTTGACACATCAGTGATAGCTTCAACTCTAATCTTTAATGGTGGAAGATAATTAAAGCAATTAAAAGGAATTTTCTGCTGAAAAATTAAAAAATTCCAACAATAATTTTGTGCTACCATTATACCTATAAACAACATAATAGTTTTTCTAAAGGTCTAACGGCAGTAGGAAAAAAAAAATAAGATTGCATTATCATTTGTTATTTTGGGATTTGTTTCAAAATAGTGCTGAAGACCTTTACAAAAGGAACATTGAAACGTCGGAGCAAAATACAACGCACGCGAGAGTCCTTATACGCTCGCCATAATGCACTAGCTGCTTCCCAGTAACCGCGGCATTTACGCAAAGCAAAAATACGCATAATTGCTGACGCCCAACAGTGGTGTACAATGACTGTGGGACGCTAATATGGAGACATCCAATAACTTTCATTTTGAAAAAGGGTCTATGAGCTAACCACCTGACAAATTTGTAGTAAATGCTTCCTACTCTCTGTACTTAAATGACTGCTGCCAACTAGATCACTTCATACTGACAATGTCACGATGGGGCAATTATTTTGTCTCCACTGCCAACTTCTTTTAAACCTCTTTGAATTCTTCTCAAATCTGGGCAAAAAACCTCTCCATCCTGCCACCCAAATGAAGGTCAACTGGTTTTTGGATAAGAAAGTGAATTTTGCACCTGTGACATGAAAAATACAATGACAGAATCTTTTGAAAATTATTACTTTTTAAGGTGAAATCTATTAGTAGTGTAGTAGTAGTAAACACCAAAGTTTTTAAATCGGTTTTGTCCCCGCAAACCGGGGGGGTGGCCGGAATTCCCTCACATTCGTAGCAAATCGCCCTTACTCCCCTCCTTCCACTTCGCCCGATTCCACGCATCCTCAACCCAACCCTCCTACTCTCCTCCTCCACTTGCTTCCTCCATGTCTCCTTTGGTCGTCCCCTCTTCCTCAAACCACCACCCAAAACTCAAAAGCCCTTTTAAAAAACATGCTCCTCATCCTTCCTCAGCACGTGCCCATACCATCTTACACCATTCGCCTTCGCCAGGCGGTCAGCCGCCTCTTCCAACCAACATCTGCATCAAATCCTCATTCTTTTCCTTCCATCAATTTCACACCACACAGTGATCTCACATTGCTATCTCTGCCCTTCTCAAAAATCCCCATCTCATTTTCACAAGGCAACATTGTCTCACTCCCATAGGCATCACTGATCTCACACAAAATCCTGTACCCATCCCTTCATCTTCAAAGAAATCTTCTCCAAAGTAACAAACTCTCCACATTCTTTAATTCACCCACCCATACCTTACTCGGCTGTCACAGCCGCCTCACATCCACACCAGCACTAAATCATGTCCCCTAGTATGTGAACTCATCACTGTTTCCACATCGTCACACAACTGTTCCACCTCCCCACTCCCTCAACTACCTTCTGCATTATTTCCACACACAAGTCTCTTGCCCCCAAACTTTGGGGTCATTCTCTTCATCTTGGTGCATCTCCATGAATCCATTTCCCACATATCTCACACCACACGGAATTTGCCCTCACCCTCTTTACACATCGTCCACATGAGTCCACCTTACTCACTAACACCTCCCCCCTCCTCCCCACTCACCATCACTTGAGTCTTCCCAGGTTTACACTTCAGGCCCAGTACTCTCAAATGCCTTCTTCCACTTCCAAAACTTCTCCCTCAAAACCCTACATTGTCTCACCATTAAAACTAAATTCATCAGCATACAACATCTACTCATCAAAACCGTCTTTTGCACTCTCCGCATTAACCACATAACCATTTGCACACACCCAACGGTGACAGTGCAGAACCTGTGCACACCCACCTTCACCTCAAACTCCTCCAGACAAATCAAGACCCTACCCTAACTCTTGTTTTGCTCCTTCATACAGACTATCACCGCTCTAACCACCACTTAAATGTATACCCCTATTCCTATCGGCCCACTCCATCACTGTCCTCGGGTTACTCTATCAAAGGCATTCTACAGGTCCACAAAGAAAATCTACGCTTCTTCCCTTGTGCTCGATATATTCCTCTTGCATCCTCCTCAAATGAACACTGCATCTATCGTTCCCGTCCCTGGCATAATTAAATTACATCTCATCCACTTCAACTCTCCTCCGAATTTGTTATCTAGTAACCTCTCCAAAAATTTTCATCGCATTCTCCAACAACTTCACACCCATATACGCAACACAGCTCATTGCATACCCTTTTCCTGAACATTGAAACTAACACACTCACAGCCACTCCACCGGCATTCAGCCTCCCATCCAACACCCTCTGACACAACTCCATCATTCACAAACCAATCCCCATTCTCCACCGCAATAATCAGCTCAAAAACTCATTACGAGGGTCAGCAAGCTTTTCCTGTTTTCATTTCTCCAATTGATTTACCCAACTTATTACCGACTGCTCTCTCAACTGGCCCTTCACCACATCAGCCTCCACCTCTGATCCCATTCATTCTCCTCATCATGATTCTCCCATATGCTCTTTCCAGGACCCTGCCTCTATCTTTCTCACTGAAGTTTAACTTTCCATCACTTCCTCTATACATCTTCCCCTTCAAAAATCCCTTCTTTTCATTGCCTCACTAACTTATACACCTTGTTTGGGTCTCCCTCAATCACTCACCCACTCTCAGCTCCTCCTTCATAGCCCTCGCAACAACTTTCTTTGCTGCTTCTTCCAATATCTATACCTCACTTTATTCTACTTCAATACCATTTTACATCATTCCTTATACGCATCCTTCTTCATCCCTATCCTCCTTCACCTCATCATTCCACCACCCCGTATCTTTCCGTTCTCTCCTCACTTTCTTTTTTCCCACACACTTAATCACACGCCTGTAACACCCCTTCTTAAAACACCCCCACAGATTGGACACATCCCCCACAAGCTCAACCACTCTCATCTCAAAATTCTTCTGTCTCTTCTTCTTTCAGCTTCCATACTTTCCTCCTCGCATGCACTACCTTCCTCACACTTTTTCACCACCATTGTCAAACATCGGCAACCACAAAAACCTGTGTTGTAATTCCCCGGAATTACCTTAACATTCTTCAAAAACGTTCTCCTCTCCTTACCACAAGCACAACAATCAATCTCGAATCGTTTCCTGCTGAACTAAAGGTCACTTTCTTGTCCTCTTCTTCAAACCAATATTCGATATACACACCACCTCCTCATCACCAAAACTCTAAACAGCATCCTTCCTTCCAGGTTTCTCTCCCCCAAACACGTTCCTTCGTGAACCCCCCCAAACCCATCATCCTTTTCCCACATGCCCATTGAAATCACCAACACAGAGAGAAACTAATCACCCACACTAACTAATTGTCTGTAGAGTACTTTTCACCCTCTAATAAATCCCCCTCTAGTTCCAGTGAAAATCAGGGTTTTGCTTACCTTTAATAGATTTCCAGTACATTCAAAATCATATGTCAAAGCAAACAGGAAAAACAGCAAACTGTGTATGCCCCATATGAAGCTGGGGTCAGTGGTTATTTGACCACGTTTTTGTATAAAATTGACCAAGCATTTGCACCAGTGGATTTGAAGATCGTTAGAAAAGATTGAAGCAAAGAAGGAGGGACTGAAAAACCTTGTCCTAAGATGGCCTAAACATACCGAATTTAAAAATTCAAATATTTCATTTGAATTCATACCATTTAATGTGAGTGGTACATTGAGGTTGCAATTGCCTATTTACTGTTACAAAATATATGGGAAAGAAGTCAGCCAAATATTTTGTAGAAAGATGATAAAAATACACGGTGCTAATGATACCAAAATCTCAGTTTTGATGGGTGATGGGGGGGGGGTCAAGTCTGGAAAGATCAGGTCGTGATCTTTCAAGGGCCAGCGTTACTAATTCTCTGCATCAAGTGTTAATAAGAGTTTTAACCCTTATTAAAATAAGAATACAATAAATTAAAAATTTTAAATATAATTTTAAAAAAAATATAATTAACACTTGATGAATATGTGTTAATCCTTCTAAGTCTGTGTTTAATTTTTCAAAATCTCTGTCAGAATGACAAAATTTGACAGTTGATAAAATTAAACATGCCCCCATAGGTTTTTAAAGGAAATCTTTCTCCTTTTAGATTTACACATTCCTTTGGGGATTAATGCCTCTTTCACAAACCAGAATATGATCAACCTTATATTCTCCGGTTTTCAAGAACCTGACACACATAACCCTTAGAGTCAATACATACAAGAATTTACCAAATTGTCTCAGAGAAATGTTTTGACCCATTTTTGTAGCATATTGTTGCTTGATTCACATCAAATCAAAATGAATTTTTAAACTGGGCTTTAAAAATGGTGCCATTGTTGTATCTGTGGTGTTGGTTGACATGAAAATGGTGGCAATACATTCCCCTCTACTGTTTATTTTTGCTAGAGCAGTTATTAAAAAAATTATGCTGGATAGGAATTCCATGGGACAGTTCACGAGCACCTGTCCCACACGTACAAGCTCGGTATCGTGCTCTGTAGAAAAGCATGATAAACTAATGCATCCCAAGCTTCCTCTGTGCCGGTATTGGTTATACATAATATATAAATATCGTTCCTATATACTTCATCTAATGACTCTTCTTTTCCTGAATTTATATAGTGTTGTTTATTAAAGAAAAAAATGAGTTCATTATATATTTTTCTATCAAGCCGGGCACCATTTTACAGATTCACATTGTAGTTTGGAAGTTTGAGAACCAAGTTTATGCTTTTCTCTTTATTTAGATACTAGAATGTTTGCAGTTGGTGTGAAAAATGACCTCAGTCATTTTTAAAACAATTTAAAAAAAAGTTGCGATTAGAATCAATCCACAGTGTTTGACCCATGCAAATTGAGAATCTTAGTATTTGAACATTGAAAGAAGTAGCAACACAAACAATTTTGCAACGGAGTATGCAAAACTATCACCCCTGCTAAATATCAGAAAATTGTGTCGAAATAGAAAATGAATAAGAGCATAAGAGTGTAGGTGGTTGTAGAAACCCTGACACCTTACATTTAACAAAATGAAAAACTAAAATGTAAAGAACTTTCGCTAATTTAAGTCACATTGTGCCAACAATTTCAGTTGTGTTATGCTAAAGTCTCTTTGCATTTATAGTACATGCTTAATCTGCTATAACTTCCCCACTGACAGAATCATAAACTCTATTTCCTTTCTAATAAACATACTAAATTCCATATATCTACATGTTAATAAATAAACAGTGATACGGCGGGCAGAACCAGTCGTTGCATCATGTTGCACAATAATCACCAGAGAACAATAAAATGTTTTCTTCACCTTTGCCACATATTCTCTGCTAACATATGGCTAATAAAACAACAATATAAGAGGATTGATAGTTTGTAGGAGCAGCGAAATGGATCATTTATATCAAATTCTGGGATTATCTGGTCGCATGGGATATTCTATTCCCAAAATCACCAAAAAAAAGTACACCTTGAAAGCACACCAACAATAATTTGGTGCCACCAAAGTATGATAAAAAATAAAAAGGGTATTTGATGATGTTGGGGCGAACAGGTTCACTTACAACTGCAGATGGTCCATTTTGTGGTGTCCGCACCACCAAGATCAACCTACTTATACGTCCAGAGTAGGCCATCCATTTCGATTCTATATTTTGATCTATTATGAAAATGTGCACAATGGCTTACAGTGAGCCTGATTTGAAAAACATTCCAATTCTGAATGGTTCACTGTGTTTTACAACAAAAATGTCATTATAGGTTTTTGGTGGTTGCTGAGCTCAAATACAGATGTTACTAAGCTTGAAATATCAGAAAAGGGTAAATACAATGGAATGTTTGGGGCCCTCTCTGGGGCTAAATTGCTGCCTACTAGGCGGCTGGTAGGGGAGTACCTGGGGAGTACCTGTGAAGAGTAGCTGCAGAGGTACCCACCACGTACTGGTGACCTGCATGTACTATATTTAACATATCAGTACATAGCAGTAACTTGCGGGTACACTTTAGGATAGGGGTACTGCAAAAGAAAAAAACCTAGCTGTGTAAACATAGGGCTTATGTTTTGCTAGTACTTAGTGGTGGTATGCCTCAATGAGGCATCAAGGGATTTACCCTTGGAGTAGAGCTAAGAGTACACAAGAGCTGTAGAAAACTAGTAATAAAAATAGGCCTGATGTCCTAATTGGCCCTATAGAGATGCATGATGGCAGGGAAATACTAACCACTGAAGATCTTATTCCATTCGACCTCAACCCTTCATATAATCCACTCTCAAACCCAAATATGAGCAAAATTTGGTGAAATCTTCATTTCTGTGGTAGCATTTTATGCATTTGTTGAATCCAAAACTTCCAAATGGGACCCTTCATGACTTTTGACCTTAAGTCCCTAAATATCACTTTGCAGTTTGGACACCCTCTATTAATTCAAGGCTTTGCAGATTATACGAAAGAATCATTCCACAAAATGTGGACAATAGACAAAACAGATATGTCATCTCTCTCCACGGCAGTGATGTCATAATGCCTTGATGCCTTGATGCAGTTTACGCACACGTCAAGATATGCTGTCTCTATATACGTCTATTTCATCTATTATTGTTACATTGATGGGTTAAAAGTGGACACATGATCAAATATAAATATTTACCATCGCAGAAAAGATATTTACGGCCTCTCTCAAAAGAAATATTTACGGCCTCTCAAAAAAGAAAACTATTTACGGCTCCCAAAAAAGAGACCATTTACGGGCTTCCAATTGATGGCACAATGTCAGCCCTTGGATACAGAGCAGGAAATCAAAACAAAATTGTAACATGGATACACGCGAAAAATGCAGTGAGTGACGGTTCGGCTACAAATCAGCCAAGATTCCAGCTGTTAAGTGTTCAAGAACTGCACATGAACAGAAAGTTTGAACACAAAAAGCAGATTAGAGAACAGCCTCTCCATGTTTGATGGGGTTTAGTCTGTAAGTAGGGTGACAAAAACACTGCAATATGACAGGGTCCGGCATGGGTCATGTGGTGGCTAGGGCTAGGCTAGGGTATGGCTTTTAGGGGGGGGGCTTTAGGGCTAAATCTAATTTACCCTTATGTTTTATAAAATCTTTTAACTATCAATGAAGGAACAATGATATATGAATGACGTAATAAAAAACAAAATATAATGCCTTTATTCGAGCCTCTGCTTCAAAACTATGGTCCCTCGTGACTGCAATAGTGCTATTTTGCTTCGGGGCTGTCCCCCTCAGCAAATAGCACTATGCAGTCACCTCGGGTCCATAGTTTTAACATGAGTCTCTCATGTCAGTAATATTTGTATATTATTCGCGCCATCGTTTTTTAAGCCATTGCGCATGGTTGACTGGTGCGACCATCAAACATCTTCCACTCACGTCAGGCCAAGAGGAGGGAAAATAGCCTACACAGAAAAAATCAATTAAAAAATGTCTTAAAATCATACTGACTCACATTATGGGAGCATCTTCCTTCAACACACGGCAATTAAATAAAACCCCACCCCAACATCATCTACCTGAAAATCCTGTGATTGTCATCTTCTCTCGAAAGCTCATGGTTGTTGTTCCTCATTTGCATTATGTGAAGAGGGAGATTCGAAAAATACCCGAACAACGCCCATATTTCTTCAAACACAATTTCATGCCTTGTGACAGAGTACGACACGTCTGACTCATTAGGCAGCCTACAACAACAAAAAAATATGTCATGGGATAAGAAGATCAGCGTCTACAAACTTAACCTTGTTCTTTTCTTCAAAATGTGATTATTCAGGGACTGCCCAGTAAAATTAATTTGAGTTTCGAAATGTATAAAAATTGAAAAGTGGTCAAATTATAGCTGAGAGATTGTGTATTTGTTGTTCAGATGAGGAGTATCGACATAAGTGGACTCAGTTGTTTTAGAGAATGAATTGGTACAATATCCAGATGGGCTTCTGTTACCAGCTTCTTTTGTTAATTAAATAAGCAATGATTTACTTATAAATTGCGAAACTAAAAAAAAAATGATTAAAATCACCAGTATTAGTATTTTGTACTGACATGTGCAAACATAACCTTTAAGTGGTTTGTAGGTTAAGTGCAGGCGCAGATCTAGGGAGGGGGGCGGAGAGGGCGTGGCCTCACGGTAAGCGCAAAATCCTGCAAAATCAGCCCATTTTGGACAGTTTCAGCCTTCAGCCCCCGCCCGGTTGGTAATTTTGACGTTTTTCAAATCCTGGATCCGCCCCTGAAGTTGCTAACATAACTTGCAAGTGGGTGGGCTCTGAAATCTGTGTATTTAAGAAAAAATGGTACATTTTGATCCGATACTGGAATTTTTATGAGTGCATATTAAAAATTCCGACAAGATATAAAAAAGGCCTTTCCCTGCATATGTTCCCAGATTCTGAGTAGCCACAATATTACATTACAGGACTTGTGCAGTTTGATCGCCAACCAGATGGCAACACCCAACATATACATTTATTGATCTTTGGTTATTCTGTACTGTACTGACTAATCTGTTTTGAGTGTATGTGCACTGGTTTAATTAAAACAACTTCAAGTATTTTTAAAACCAAAAGGTTGAATGTAGTCTTTCTAAATACCTGGGGGTCACTTGTATTCAAAGGTGGATATGATTGATGTGAACAATAAAATGCGTAAAAAGGTATTTTTTTTAAACAGGCGAGTATGCGCATACATTGTTTTAGGGTGTCACAACAGCAAAATATGGAAAAAAAAAGGGCATTTTTTTTCCTTAACCCTGAAATTGTGATGTAAAACTTGTTAGGGGGTAGTTCTCATTGAGCAGGATCAAAATCATCACAAATATTGTATCGGAACTTCGGAACAAGTCCAATTAAAGCAATATAATAAGGGTAATTAATGACCAATGCATTGCTTACTTGTTTAAACAGATAAAATACTTGTTAGGGTATGTTTTAGCTTGGTTTTTTTTCGTCTGTGTGCAAATATGTGTTTAGTGTGGCATTTAGAAAGTTCATGTCACGCCTCATACCACCTTGAATACAAGGCCCCCCTCTAAATCTAGTTATTCCACTGCCTATATATATTGTATGTCCCAAAAATTGAAATGAATTTGGGTTAAATCCCATTATTTTTCACTTTATTAACCAATATAGTCCCTCAAGAAGATTAAAGACTGGATACCAGCCCTGTACAGTTTGGTTTTGTGCAATTTATACAAATGACAAGATGATGTATTTTGTGGGTGTATTGGGGTGTGTATTTTCAACCTTTTGCTTTGAATTGTAACGAACGGACATCCAAAAATTGGATCGGTGGAATCCAGATTGGTAGCATGTGCATTAACAACATCCGTTATGGCAGACAATACAACACTCAAGGAACTTGTCTTTGAAAAGCTACAAGTTCTACAAATAAGCTGAGAAAGCCTGCAGTCTGTGGGGAACAAAATCAACCTACGAATGCAAGATCATTGTCAGACATCCACGAGACATTACACGTAACAATACACCAATTTATAATTGAATGACTTCGTCTTTCTGGGCAGCAGTGTCCCATCTGTGGGCCGATGTTAAAACGCCAAACCAGACTTGCTGGCGTTTGGAAGACTAAAAGCTCCATTTGGTCTAATCAGGACAATCTCAAGGTCACTCAAAGTGAGGATTTACCGATCCCTTATACTCCCCATTGCCATCTATGGGGCAGAATCGTGGACACTCCGTAAAGCTGAAAACAAGCTCGAAGCTTTTGAAATGAGTGTCATCCTGTCACTTGGGTGCGTCTAATGACCATGCTGAGAACGAGGAGATCGCAAAGACTTACCTAACAAAGGGACCATCTAGAAGAAGTCTGCATTACCCGTATGAAATGGTTTCATCATGTGCCAGAATGCCAGACGATCGTACTCCCGCTTCCAAGCATTTATAATTACCTGTCACTCCTTCCCTCCCCTTTTCTTCCACCACTATTTGTTTTCTTTTTTGTTTTTGTTCAGCCCTGTGGGGAGCTTTGCCCCCCCCCCGAAAAATTGTGATTTACATAGGCCATATACTATACTAACAAATTTTAATATATTCTGCCCCTGAAAATAACATGTGCCCCCCCACCTTTGCCCCCCCTGAAAAAAACTGGTTCCGCCACTGCTGCCCGAAGACCTCCAGGACGCCCTCCCATGAGATGGAAGGATCAAGTCCAACACGATGTGGGAATGCCACTACAAGAAGCGAAACATCTGGCCCAAGGAAGATCTGAATGGAGGAGGACTACTCGTAGGATGAGCGAAGGGGCCACACCAGTTTCCTATGCTTCTAAAGTCAAGTCAAAGTCAAGTTAGTTGGGGGTTTGTTGTAGGCCTAAAGTCGGTGATTGTGTGTGCTCCGAGGTGCCATTATATGTGAGTATGCTAATAAAGTGTTTGGAACAAAGCTGCTAAGTACCAGGGGTATGGGCATTTTACTGTGAACAAGAATATTGCTACGGTCTGTTCAATTTTAACTTAGATGCCCGGTTGTTATTTAATATTCAAAAAAGATATGCTTCGGAAAATAAATCATGAAAGAAAAAGTTGCTAAAAATACAAAAATTCAAAAATCCAAAAAAGAAAAAAATATATTTCTTAGTTGGATTGTTCTTCAATTTACCATGATTTTTATTGGCAAACGACACCAAACTGGGTCCAGGTGAATTATGGAACTTTTGACTCTGAAAATTTGATAGCAGACCCATTCATGAATTAGGGGCACTTAAAAAAGGCATGTTTACGAACCATTAGAGGTTCAGAGGGTCACACAGGGCAAATGATCAAATTCAGGAAAGGTTCGTGTTGATATGGTGAACATTGTTGGAAGAGCGCCTTCTGGAGTCAGAGTCAATTCTAGTGGTTCAACTTAACCAATAGTAGGAGAAAGTGCCCGGAAAACAAAACGAAATTCTGGAAGTCTGGAAAACACAACAGAAACTTCGCATTTTGAGATGAGTTGTCATCCAGAGGTCGGAGCTGGGGTCAGTGTGGTATCCAGGGGATATTAAAATTATGAAACTTTAGAAGATGCCTCAATTTGGTAAGAGGAAGACACCATTTGAGGTCAGAGGTCAATCATATTGAACACACATATGGGTCAAAAGTCACCAGCTAACATTCGTGCTCACTTCGAGCACAGTCTAGTCTTCTTTTCTCTCTTTTTCATTCCCCTTTCTTTCACTCTCGTTTTCTATCTGCTTCAAAAATTTTCCGGCCAGTGATCACAGGATGAACATTCCAGGAAATGGTTCCCTCAGTTCCTGCACTTTTTCCAGACTTAGGACAAGGTGGAACAACCGTATGCGAAGTGGCGGTGCCAGACCTCTTTTTCTTGGGGGAAAGTGAAATTTTTTTGGGAAAAAGTGAATTCGGGGGGGGGGGGGCGGTTTTTTCCTTTTTTTAATTTTGGTGTTTTTTGGAGATTTTTTAAACCAATTTGGCCAAAAATCACTGATTTTTCCCAAAGTTTGGTGATTTGGCCCCTAAATCGCCAAATTTTGCCAAAAATCCTTCATGTGTCTTTGGCTGGGGGGGGGGGGAGGACAAATAGGGAGGGCAATAAAAAAATGGGGGGGGGGGACGCAAAAAAAGCCACCCATTCCCCCCTCCCCGTGGAGCCGCCACGATATGAGAAAGGGAAATCAGCAAAAAATTGCTTATGATTTCCTTCTCTCTGCTTAATTCTCATTGTAAAATCAAGAGGTCATCTTTTGCAAAACTACATATAATCATCCCCATCATTAATCTCTTGGCGCAAGAAAGGTGATAATGTTTAATATTTTTTTAACATAATATTTGAATCACATATTCTAAGATTGTACTCGTGATCCAAGCATTTCTGCCAGTGGACATTGAACCCTGATTAATGCAATAGGTCCTCTCATTATATCATCTTCAGACAGCCTAATTTCCAAGGGAATGCTCAAGTTCTTCTACTTATCTCTGGGCCAAACACTACTCTTTATCAATCAAAAATCCAACAATGGTTTATTAAGCATTATTATTCAAGTTTCAAAGAGTAAAAGGGGATCATGGGTGTACTTTTACTACGAGTGAGGGTTGAAGTTTCATAGAAAGGAACAAGAGGCAGGCCACCTCCTTTACCATTGGGATTGGGAGCTGATCATTTAGGAAGTAGGAATGTGAAATTCACTCCTTTAACCGGAGGGCAGTGTTAACACACTGATCCAAATTACACATCCATGCAAACTGCCACACTTTGGGTGTGCCCTTTAATTCTTTCAATGTCAAGAAAGTTGTCGGGTTGTAATGATGATTAATTTCAAATATTTTCATTTTTAACTTCATGGTACTATATTCATAAATTCTTAATTGGTTGCATAATAAATTTACAAATGCACAGTTTGATGACAAAACTTGATAATATCCAATTTCCCCCAAAATGAGATATCAGTGCAAATAACTAGCTAACTATAAAGAAAAATAATACGACATGTGCCAACTTTGGAATTTTTGTAGCAAGCTGATAAAAAGAGTCAGAGCAATTAGTACAGCTATATCAGTTTGGCAACACTGCAGTAAGAACTGCTTGCTAATAGCAAATGCCAACCAACACTGAGAATTTATTAATACGTTATGCATAACATGCATGACTCTGATATCAATACCAATAGCCCCTTACTTTTAGATACTGTTTTGCACATCCCGTCACTTTTCAAGTGAGTGCCCCTCCACCCAGAGATACGTAGGAGCATATCTACTGGTTGGATCTTAAGGGCAATAACATACTAATATTTTTTGTGACCAATACTCTTTCTTAATATGTTCTTGTTTTTTGAGCTGCCTCAAGGGCAGAAGCCAAAATACCATCATTTAAAAGTCTGGATGTGGCTTGCAGGTTTGTCTATAAGGGTAGCAAGAAGAGAAAATCCTTGAAACACACACATACACCGATGACATGATTGCACATTAGGCATAATTGCATTAAAGGCTCCTCCAAAGGTTGTTGAATGACCTATAAGTAGTTATTACATGAACGATCTTTCTCTCCAACCTTAAGGTAGGAAATCATTCAAAAAAATAGGTCAGGACCCAAAATTCCAATATTCATTTAACTCTATAAGAGTTGATCAGTAACAGAGCACAGTCACAATGAAGTTATTGGTTGACAAATAGTCGCAAAAAAGGTGGACTGGGCAATTTTAAAAATGCCCAAGGGGGTTCTATGGGACCCAAGAGGTTTTGGCCAATTCTTACTTGTGAAAAATATTTGCAACTCTAATTTTTGTAAATGCAAAACTTATCCATGTCATCTTCCAAATTACCACAATGTTCTGCCGTTTATGAAGAAGATTAATGGGCAGGACTTCAACCTTTACATGGAAACTTCACTCCCCCCAAAATGAATTCTAAACTGAGTTATTTGAACACAAAGAACCTTTTTGAGCCTTAAAAGAATCCATTTTGGTTCTTTAAAGAGCCCTTATAGTTGTTTAAAGAACAATTTCAGCCTAGCATGAACCCTGTCAAAAAATAGATAGAATCTTCTATGGGTCCACAAACCCTCGTTCATTAATTATGAGGATTCATGGACCACAAAGGTTCTAAACTATTCTGAAAGTTCTGTGTGTTGATTAATGGATCTCAAAGAACAAAAAGGGTTATTTAGCACTTCTTGAACTTTATCTTGGTTCTTTCTAGCACTATTTTCAGGAAGGGTTATGTATAGAGGACAACAAAAGGGTTATAGCTGATTCTATATTGGTCTTTTGGTGAAAAAGTTGTAAACCAAATCTAAGTATGTAATTTTGTTAGTGAGTTTGGTTCAAAAATTTCACAAGACCCCTTTTTAAACCAAATTAAGGTAACTGATACTTCGTAATTAAAATTGTCTGCAAATCCATAGGTGAATGTCGAGAGAAAAGAAAGAGGGTGGTCTTTGGCGACATCAGCCGATAAGATATGGATGCAGGTCTGTGGGGTAAAAAAATAGACCAAACAAACAGGCATCTATTGACAGACACATGACACGTACCCCAAGTTCTCCTTCCCCCTGGGGGTTGTTATGCTCATCCAGGAAAATGATCTTCAGCAATATTGTTTGATAAGCCAGACATAATTAAACTCATCATTATCGTGCCAGGTTTGGTTTTATAATGGCTCTGAGACATTATTTGATTTAGAAAACCTGTAACATAACAGTCGTAAGTCACCATTTATGTTACTATTGCTGACCCATACGATTATTGTATTTCTTTATTTTATAGCTGCAAATTTGTTAGGTTGGAATTGAAGGTGTGAAGAATAGTTTAAATCAATTATTATTGTATTGATTCTGATTTCAAGTGTTTTCCTTGATGCAAACACACTTTAGCTGATCAGTAAACCGGCATTAGCAATATATACAATTTTAAAAGGAACCATTCAATTGATTTTTGTGTGTGTGTTTGTTGGAGAGTGTGTTTACATCATACAGTTGAGGTAGAACATTGATCCAATTATAACATTGACTAATTTGACAGGCAAACTTGGCTTGTTTAAGGTTTATTTTGGGCCAGCGGTTATGAATCAAGTATAACTTTGTTCAATGATGATCTTTATTACGTCAAGTATAACTTGTCTATGCATGATCATTTGTTACTCAAGTATAATTTTGTGCACATGCAGGATCCTTTTTTTACTTCAAGTATAATTTTGTCCACATGCATCTCATTTTTTACTCTGTATAATTGGTTCACATGCAATGATATTTCTTTTACTCAAGTATAACTTTGTCACATGCATGATCATTTTTACTGAAGTATAAATTTGCTCACATGCATGATCCACTTTTTACAAAGTAAATTTGTTCACATGCATGATAATTTTTTACTCAAGTCAAATTTGTTCACATGCATGATAATTTTTTACTTAAGTATAACTTGTTCACATGCATGATTCATTTTGTCTTCAAGTATAATTTGTTCACATGCAGGATCCTTTTTTTACTCAAGTATATTTTGTTCACATGCATGATCATTTTTTTACCTCAAGTATAAATTGTTCACATGCATGATCATTTCTTTTACTCAAGTATAACTTTGTTCGCATGCATGATTATTTTTTTACTTAAGTACAACTTGTTCACAAGCATGATCATTTTTTACTGAAGTATAAATTTGTTCACATGCATGATCATTTTATCAAGTATACTTTGTTCACATACATGACATTTTTTTACTGAAGTATAATTTTGTTCACATGCATGAATATTTTTTTTTACTCAAGGATAACTTGTTACAGCATGATTCATTTTTTCCTCAAGTAATAACATTGTCACATGCATGATCATTTTTTTTAAATCATTATAACAGGCCAGGAGCCAGGATAATATATTTTTTGGGAATTTGGGAAAAGAATTTCAAAATAGTAGATTTTGAAAAATTTACAAAGAAATAATTTTTAAAAAATCGCTTTTATACCCCAAGAAGTGATAAAAGTAACTTATTTGGTAACATTTAGGTGGGAATTTTTTGCAGGGGAGGCAGCCAAGAAATCACAACTTCAGACGTCGCCATTGAGCGAAAATCTTAACGAAAAAAAGTATGATTTTTATATGTGTCAAGGACTATTTTCTTATTCCAAAACCATTGGAGTGAGAATCAAACTCCACTGGAAGAGTTATTTCTGATTTGTTGGTATGAATAACGACTGAGACGAGGTCGTTATGTAGGTCATGGGAAACACACATGACCGACTCACATCATAGCACCCAAATGGTTGGGGGGCACTCAGTATGCTGTAATTTGCTGTTGACAGTTTTGGTTGAGTTGCTATAATGAATGAGGATTGGCCGCCACCGCTGATTTTTTGTAGGATTTAATTTAAACGCAACCAACCATTTTTTATGAGAGCAGTAAATGTGTGTGTTGCAATCAGGGGGGAGGGTATAAACCACTAACCTGGTGCGTAGGATAAAAAATCTTGGGAGGACAACTTTCTTGCATGGAATCTGGAAACAGGTGCTTTTTAAAATGTCATGAAAATGACACTATTATATTAAGAACGTTGATGGAATTTATGATGATATGGCAGACTAGAGTTTCTCAAACAAAGTGGCATTTGGAAGTGAATTTGAGGAATTTCCTCTGCGATCATCCAATTTGAACTCGATTGGCAAAGTACTAGCTTTGGCGACTATATAAAAATTTTGTGTTGACGGTCGACATCGGCGAGTTTGGTTGATTCGTAAACTAACACAAAATTATGGGTCATCCTCGGTTCCAAATTTGGTTAATTTGGTAATTTTAGCTTTGTACTTTGAGTGTGATATGTTGTATTTCCTCTGTGAGAGAGTTGTAAATGTGAAAAAAAATGACTCAAAGTTGCATTTCCCTAGAATACTGTGTATAAGTGAGTTAGTGGTGTGTAACCTGCGAGGCCATGGATAAAAAACGAAAAGGGGAAAAGAGGAAAAAAGAAGTAAAATGCCAAAAATGGGATGAAAAAAATAACAGAAGAAAGCTAAATTTTGGCACAAACAAATTTCAAAAATGAGAAAATCCTCTTAAAGAGGAAATTTTACACCCCTGTAAAATTCTATAGTAAAATAATTTCTGGTAACTGAAAACCATATTTAGTTTGTTTGCATAATCAACGATGCTGTTCACTAGATTTATGTGAGGTGATGTTAAAAAGCTTAATTTTTTTTAGAAAGACCTTCCTGATGATTGTTCTCTTCTAGGCACTGAAAATTGTAATGCCATTTCAGTGAAACATAATAACACTACTCATGGTTTTGAAATACTTGGTAAGCTAACTTGGAACAAGGTGTTAAATCTGAGGACAGTTGAGAAAGGAAAGGGGGACATTTTTTACAATTGGGCCCCCAGATAAGGCATAATATTGAAATTTGAGGTGCCATAGTTCCAAATATTGTACCAAGTTTATTTGGTCATGGGGCCCTAGCAGGGACCAATAGTTGGCAATTACAATAAAGGGCCAAAAAGAGCCAACCTTGGCCCAATACTCTGATATAACATTGCGACCAATTTTTCTCAAATGACATTTATCCATGATTGGCAGTCGACCTTCGTGAGGCTCAGTTGATGAGGTGCTGGTAAATTTGAGGAGTCTTTAATTAGTGTACTCGATTCCCATGAACCTCCTAAACAGCGTTCTCGCATTATTAGACCACGATAACCTTGTGTATAAAGATATTGATGATGCCGACGTGCACGTAGACGTTTAGAGAGCAAATGGGTAAAAACTAGAAATAGTGTCGAGCTGGATGCATACAATGTACAATCAGCAGAGACTGGTAAACTCATTCACATGCTAGGAGGTTTATACAGAGAACAATTAGAAAACGCTAACAACAAAACCATGTTTGTTCCTCTGAATAAGCTTCTGAAACCCCAAAACCAAACAACTCCTAACTGTAATTCAGACTATGAACTAAGTAGCTCATTTGGCCAGGTTGTTCTGAGCGACAGGTTCTACCAAATCAGACGGGACCTTGATAATTATACAGGTCTAACTCGCATGAATGAATGATCAAGTGGGACAACACTTGATGAGACCGTTCCAATGATGAGTTTTAATCCAGTTCAAGCTGTTGAAGAGGTAAACCACGGTGATTCTTTGTCAATCCATCAAAATCATGTTCCTTAGACACCAGTCCATTGGTGTTACTCAGGAAATGTCTGCAACTCTGGCTTTGTGAGCCAGTAACAATGATCATTAACAAGTTTCCTATCCGCACTGGTGTTTTCCAGCTAAGCTCCGGGAAGATGATGTAACACCCATTCTCAAAACAGCCTTCCTAGGACAAAGAGGGCTCAAAAAACTATCGACCTGTGTAAATATTAGCTGCGTTTGTCTAAGTTCATGGCGAAAATAGTGAGTGCCCAGATAACGGATCATCTTGTCTCAAATGACTTAATGAGAAGTTTAGTCAGCTTACAAAGAACGACCCAGCACTGAAACGGACACTTATGCGGTGTCAAGAACGATAGCCTCAATGCAATTCACAACAGTAAGGCAGTTTGGAGTTGCTATTGTGCTGTTAGATCTTTCTGCAGCTTTTGATACTTTGATGTCAATGCCATTCTTTTGGATAGTTACGTGTACTTTCAAAATTCAAGGAACTGCCTTACAGTGGATTAGGTCTTACCTGCAGAACAGAACCGCTCTTTTCGTTGTGCGCATTGGGATGATGCAATTCAAACAAGGCATCTCTCCCTTTCGTTCTTCCTCAGGGTTCTGTGGTCGGGCCTCTTTTTCAAATTGGTAAAAACAATACTGTATCGCAAATAATCATCCGGAAGCACAAATTGCTTACCACATGTATGCTGAGATGTACAGCTCGATTTGAATGTGATCCTAAGATTGATGGTGATGCCAAAACATGCTTGTCAAAAGACTTTCTTTTGTATTTGATGAAATCAGTGAGTGGGATGCGCGTTGTTGTAACAAACTCAAATTGAATGAGAAAAGACAGACTTTTCCATGCATGTTCATCCTATTACACAAACGCCTCTAAGATATTACCATCAGGTCGGGACAGTGCAATGTTCCCCAGTCCTCGGCAATTAGAAACCTTGTTTTTTTTTTTTTTTTTTTTTTTTTTTTTTTTTAATTATACAATTCAAAAGAAGATCACTTTTCACCTTCGTAATATTTACCGGATCCGCAGCTTTATCACATTTGAGAGTTGTCATATCTCGTCCGTCACTGATTTTATCTCGCAATGACTGCCATTCAGTTTGTATGGAATGTCGGCAGGAGTCGGAGTCAACTTCAGATTTTGCAGAATAGAGCAGCCAGGTGGTGTTCAGATCTGATAGGAAGGACAACAGCCACACCAATCCTTAAAGAGCTCCATTGGCTACCATTTAGTGAGCGCGTTGTCTTTAAGCTTATATGCTTCTTACATTACAGGGCAATTCCGGACAATTGCCATCTTACTGTCGAATACTCTCTTTTGATATTCTGGAGGCCAGGGATGGAGTTCTGCTGCTGATAAGACGCTCCTCACTGTTTCCCGCACCAAAAGGTCAGTGGGTGACAGGGCGTGTCAGCAATGCGGCCCCTAGCTATGGAACCTTTGCCAATCTCCTGTTCGCCACCCAAGTCCATTGTTACTTTCAAGAAAGCTCTAAAAATTTCATCTATTTACTAAGAGTTGATTGTTGTGCTAAAATGTGTTTTTTGTATTGCCTCACATGATATTTAATTAGCAGTGTTGTTTAGTTTGATGTGAAGTACTTATCTCTAGAAATAAAAGGTTTGTAAAAGTGAAACCATGTTTTAGGCTAAATAGTAATAGTTACTCTTTTTTGTAAAGCGCTTGAACCTGTTTGAGGAAGGCGCTATATCAAATGCCGTTTGTATTTGTATTGATGTATTGCACCAATATAGTTTTCTGCTGGAAAATTATTTGCATCCATTTGTTATTCCAATATTGTATTTAGACCTCAAAGTATCAAATAAAATAAAAATAGGAGCCTAATTAGCACTTAATTAAAATTTCATTCACCACCATATATATAGACTGACCTTCCTCTTGTTACAGGGGAAAGTGGTTGCATTATACTATTTACAAAGGTAGTGATGGGAAGGTATACAATATGTTGTGAACATTGGATAATTACCTTTTATCTGACATGTACATTCTACGGTGTCAAGTACTATTTATGGTTGAGTTAAAATATGGTTGTGTTACATTGCTTCCCTAATGAAACTATCTGAAAGGTCAAACAAAGCAATCATATCATTTTATTAGTGATGCAAAATTTGCATATATCACTTCAGAAAATAGAATTGTCAAAACATAACATTTTGCTGGGAAAAAAAAATGAGGGTCATTGAGACCACGCCTACACTTCACAAACATTGGAGCAAGTTGGGTCAGCGTTTATTACTACGCTACCGTTGTAGCCGGAATGTGAGCACGTAGGACTATAATTTACTTCTACACCGGTATAAGCCAGCACTGGGCCAATAACCTAATGTTTGCGGGGTTATATTGATGATAGAATCTGTCATGGACCAGTTGTCATAATGTTCATCAATTTATTCAATACATTAAAGAGGAAGAAAAAATGCTTGATATTGGGTGAAATGGTTTAGCTAAAATTGGACTACAGTGCACCAGCATGAATCCAATTGAAGGGCCAACAGCAAACCAATATTGGCCTAACATCCCTCGAATGATAATATACCAATGGAAAACCAATATTGAGCCAATATGATTTGACAAGCGAACACCCAATGCACAATTATCGCCAATAGGAAACCAATGTTGGGCCAATAATATTCATGTCGGTCTCATCGATGATTAACAATTTGCGCTTCCTATCATCATAAGGAGTTAAAAATCCCGGGGGGGATATCCCCCACATATTTGATGAG
Organism: Ophioderma brevispina; assembly: GCA_023653785.1. Classification (NCBI taxonomy): domain Eukaryota; kingdom Metazoa; phylum Echinodermata; class Ophiuroidea; order Amphilepidida; family Ophiodermatidae; genus Ophioderma; species Ophioderma brevispina. The sequence goes on from JAMKCH010018080.1 coordinate 30,499, forward strand.
GGGGATGGTTTCAATACGATCATCCCCCCAATGTGTGCCCCCGGTGTTTTTTTGTTTTTTTTTTTTTCCATTTTGTTTGTTTTGGGCCCAAAAACTAACCTCCTATTTTACCATAATAGTTTAAAAACAGACAAATTTTTACGCGCTTCGCGCGATTGTTGTTCTAATTACAATTACATTTAGCGATTTAGCTTCTAAATGGCAAAATTTTCGCGCGCTCGCGGCGCACATGTGCTACTGATGGATCTTTCAACAAAATTCAGTTCATTCAAAAATCTTCATCATGCCCCATACCCCCCAATGTCGACAAGAATTTACGCCACTGATCATCATAACATGTTTGCAAAACAGCAACCACAAATTTGTGTTAATGATTGCAGTATATGGTATAAAATGCTAATATTTATAAAGCTCTATTAAGGTACACTGAAAACAAAAAACCGCTTTGCTACTCATTTGAAACTAGTAAAAGTGATGTCGATTTTTATAACTAATAATAGTCTTAAGGCCGTACTTAATTTATAGACTGGTAGAGCGCTGAAACACAATGGTTCTTTGCTGTGAAACTGTCATGGTTAAAAGGAAGGAAATTTGGTTCAGGAGGTTCCTACAAATTGTCCTACTAGTATTAGAGTGGCTTCTACTAGTTTATACTAGTTAAAAATGATGTGAGATTTTTACTACTTTTGTATAGGGCAGTTTCTCTACTTTCACTGAATAGTAGGGCAATTAGGTAGGGATATTTGGGTAGGGAGTTTGTAATAGTTTGCCAACAATATGCTCTGAGGGGGTAATTTTCTGATATGCGTTTACCGGTGCTATAATTGTGAATTAACATGTTTATTGTGATGTTATAGAGAGCCATGGCAATATGGATTCTGGAACTTGAGTCACATGGACGTGCTATGGATGAACCCCGGGATGATCCGTGCCACCAGACTACTAAAGGCTGGCTACATGTTCACAACCACGGGATAGAAACCAGCTGGGGGACTGTTATAGCAAGGGGTATACATGACATTGCCCATGAATAGGCCAATACACTACACCCAACAGTGGGGAATCACAGACCCTAGGGTTTTTGGTGGAATGGTTACTAAGGCTGGTACCCATGCCGAATAGGGCCTCCTTATACCAGCATGTCATAAGTTACAATCTTTTGCTTTCCACACGGTCATGTACGGTAAGCTTAATATACTTCATGCCTGCGACTCATACATACGTGTGACTATTTACACTACACATGAGCGTACACTGCACGGCAATGTGACTAAAGTTCAGAACCATTGTCACTGCGCTCATGCTCTCATCAAATGGACAACACTGTTAAATTGTACAACCAATTACTGCAACCAGTGTTAAACTTGCTAATAACTTAGTCTTATTTACGCACCTTTTAAGACATTTTTTCAGAGCTCTTGTGAGACGGTTGACGTGCTTCAAGACACGGGCAAGACAGTGGCGGGGAAATGTTGGCGAAAAAAAAAACTAGTAGATCAAGTAGAGAATCCCACTGGTCTGACGTAATAATCGTTAGACCAAAACTAGTTGGTTTTCAATTGGTTTAGCAACGTCCGGAACTAGTTTGCGAATTTTTTTAATTAGTAAGATCACTTCAAATTGAGTAGTAGGGCTCGTTTTTATCTACTAGTTTTTAATGGACAGCGCCTTCTACGAGAACTAGCACGTCACAAAAGTCTAGTTCAGTCAAAAAAATACTAGTTCAGTTGAATGAACTAACGAGTCTACTAATTGATCCTTAGTAAAGATCATAACATAACAAGTTTTTTGTGCTCGTGTATTCATTAGGCAACAGCAAGAATGTATGTTCAATTTCATCTTTCACATGAAGCCAATCTAGGAGAATAGCTATTTGGTCTTTTTTATCAGCAGTTAACTATTTTACTTGCGTAACATTAATAATCCATCAATCAAGCATGTTGAATGGATTTTTAAAAATTATGGCCAATGATTTTTTGACTGGAATCAACCTTTTATACTCAAAATATTTGCACTTTAAGATATACAACTTGAATAATTCATACTGAAAAAAAACTTGTTTGTACATGAACCCATCATGCCGCACCCCGCTGAGAACTACTTACACCGGTGTATCCAGACCTTGGGTTTTGAGGGGGAACCCGGGGAACCAAAGGACCACTAATAGCTGAAAATAAGCTGATTTTGTATGTTTTGGATGAGCCCACGGCGGTGTGACGCCATGCAATAGTCTCTTTTAGTTTAGGCAATTTTAAACAGTGGCACACATATGTCTGACAACTGAAAGTAGGGACATGCAAGAGCTATTACCTCTGCTAAAAATCAGGAATACCATTGCATGCAATCGTGCCAAAAAGGCTACAAAGGTCATTATTTATTATAGTTTGTAAGTTATAGGCCTATATGCCCAATCTCCATAAAGAGATGTGGGTTAAACAGGGTTTTTAAGAAAAATCATATTTGCCCCGCAATGAAAATTTTTGTCAAATTTACAAGGATAAAATAGTGGGATAATAATTTAGATTAGTGTCGCAAAGTGTACCCCGTTGAATTTTTGTTTTATTCAGGGTTTGTCAGAATAATGAATTTAAAACAGCTGTAGCCCCTCGGGGGGTGTGCAACCCGAAAGCACCCAGATATGCGATCAGATATGTGACTGACTTGCTGGTTGGTACAAAGAAGCTGTGTTGATTTTATTAAGGCAAATCAGCACAATGGTAGAATGTTGGAGGCTGTCGCTGAGGGACTTTGGTCAAACATATTTTAGAAAACTCTGTTCTTAATTGGTTACTCAAATTACTACAACATGTGATTATACCCAATCACAAAAACGTGTCAGGAAAGCCATTACATCATCCGCTTAATTTACCATAACTTCCATTCATAAATTAATACCAATTAACTCCGGTTACATTTATATAATACTATTCAAATTTAAATGGTACACCGTAGCTGCCGCCAACATCTTGGCCCATTACCATCTGTAGGCCTCAGTTCGTTGTGCTTATTCTGCTGAACTCTTCCCGATATATGTATAGCACATCATTAACTTCGCCATATCAAACTGTTATGTTTTAACCCCGATATTATTACCCTATTGACAAATCACTTCCTATAACCCCCGGTCCTGTCCTGTTGGTTTGTCCTGTTCTTGTTTTGTTTTTTGTCCGCCTTTGATGGCCCACAATAAGTCCAACTTTCTACTGGGTGGGGCCAATCTTAACGTAATTTGCATCTTAATGCCCCCACCTGTAATACCCACACACACCCACATCTTCCCCATACGCATTATTATTATTTCAACATGTTATGATATGTTCTATAATCGTTGGGTTTAAATGACCAAATCTTAACTGATTACAACTCACGGAATAATGAATATAACTATAAGATCTAAATTTGGATGCTTGTATCATTATAGTATATGCATATTACAATGTATAATTCTCCCATTGTTAAACACTATAATCGATAAAGTTATGTATGGTCATTTAATGTATAATCATGGAAGATGACGGTGTGAAATAAAATAATGTCTTCTAACTGTCTAACTGTCTAAGCAGTGTGTCCAAGGGGATTATTAAACACATCATTTCCCGTAAGTATGTGGAATTGAAATGCTGTCTGCCCTAACAACACTGGCTAAACCTAGCATCCTGCCGGGGTTCATTCCAAGGATTAAGATGAACAAGGTGTTTACATCTCTACTCTTATAACACATCTTACACTCTTTATATCTACGTCAACTGGCAGGAGAAGATATCCATCTATGAGGTTGATTGCTGAGATGAAATTCCAAGGAAAGGTACTAGTAAATCCATGAAAAGTAAATCCATGGTTGTGTCAAATAGGAATCCTAATTTATGATCAGTGTGATTAACTTAATGCGTCAGTGTCATTATATTTTATTTTGAGATAAAGCCCATTTTAATGTTCAACTTTCTTGTTTTCATTATAAAGTGACCCATTAAATGACCACATCTCACAAACTGCAGTCCAATGAATCATTTGTCAATAATATTGATTTGAGAACCAATTTTAATGTTCACTTTATTATTTTCATTGGCCTGAGCACACTAAAGTGACCATATATTGTAACGTAATTCTGCTAGGACAGGATTTTAAGCAAATAAAACTAAGATATTGCACATAAACTGAAAGTTGAAACTCATTGAATTTATTTGACATATTGACTATTTTGCAATCTGAAATCTTGTCACCTATTTTGTCAAAGCTCACCCCCCCTGGCGGTCATGGTACCCAATAAATTGACACAACTGCAGGATACACCCTTTCTTTTTTAAAACGAGAGAGTATTTAAAAAGATTTCAACTAACAAGCTCGCTTGTACTGTGACAATTTGCAGGCAAGTATTAATTAATTTAACTTTGAAAGAAACAAATGCACAAGGTGCTTTGGAATATAATTTGTGCCACCTGCCTCTATCTGAATATATTTGAATTTAAATCACATTTTGAATCCAGATAATCTACTAAAATCAAGTCCCTTTCTCCTGAGGAAGATAGGAGGGCGGCGCAGCAGTCGTAGTTGTAAATCCAAAAGTTTTATCCAGTATGTCTCTGTAAAATGGGGGTGGCTGGATTCAACTCACACTCATAGCAATTGCTCTTACCCCGCCTTCAACTCCACGGATATGCATCCTCCATGCCTCAACCCAAACCCTCCACTCTCATCTCTCCACTTGCTTCTTCCATGTATTCTTTGTCATCCTCCCCCCAAAACTGACCACCTCAAAATCAAAAGCACCTTCTAAAACTGCTCAGGAAAGTATAATCAGCACTACATGTCGTGGATCCGATGGTAATAATCAACAAAATTAACTTACTTATTGATTGAAGCAAGTGAAGATAGTCATGAAGAATATGAAAAAGAACAGAACAAGACTTAAGTATTAATAATGAACATAAGGGGAACACAATACTTTTTTTTTAAATAGGAGCTATATGTAAAGTCTGTCTGCAAAAAATAAAACAATGTATCCATGATAAATTCCAAACAATCATATTTTTTATAAAAACCACTTTTTAAATGCTAGATGTGTTGAAGTGGTTGTCTGTAAATGATTCCTCTTGTCATACAATGTTAGCAGAAAGTTGTATTTAACGATTGCAAATCCGGGGATTCGTGTTGTGACCCCCATTGACTCATGTGGGGACCCTTCATACTTTTTGCCATGCAATCATCCATCAAAATGCAGACACTGTTAAAATATCACATTTGGATCCTATAAGACAATAAGAACAACTTGCCACCAGTTTTTTTTACAAAATCTGATCATCAGGTAAATTGTACTCAGGATGGACCTTGAACCATTATGGTATACAACTTTAACTACTAAACATTGGAACATAGGGAGTTTGAACATGTTAGTGTCATTAAAACCACCCAATTGACTCAATTTTTAAATTTCCCTATACTAAACTTTTCCCTCCTTTGAAGGGGGGAGGGAAGCAGTCGAAAATTGAACCCCATCATTTTCTGATGACAGTCTAGGCCCTATTGAATCCAAAAACGGCTAAGAAATAATTTACCACCACACCAAAATCATATCCGGAACGTTCGGGACATACCAAACAACAATATAAGAGGCGTTTTCATAATTATGATAATGTCCTCCTTACCTCATAGGAAATGACAAAAGTTATTCACAATATGCGTTGATATAGCCTATCATTCCAAAATTCTGCATCATACAGGAACTTTTACAACCCAAATTATATTAATCCTTTTGACGATGCTCGGTCATGTAATGGAGCAAAAATAAACCCATTGATCAAAAAAAATCATAAACAAAATATTACCAGTAACATAATTCATCATCAAAATTGTATGACCATAGGATGAGCCGACAAGTATGTTCATCAATAATTTATAGTACAAGTTGCGAATGGCACAAATTCTAGCTAGTCAGACTGATAAGATTTCATTAATTTCACAGTCTGTGGTCTTGGCAAATTTCAATGTCTATACTTTACATCAATTGCTTTGGCAACCTTTGATGCACATCTCCTTTGAGCTTACACTTGGAGATGAAAGTTGTAGTTTATGACATGGATAATGCATATTTTGACTGACTCTATTGTGAACAGTATTCTTTATTCAAATAGTGGCTTAAAATTACATATTTAGATATGGAATTCTTGGTATGTTTTTTATGAAGCAGTTATTCGGCCGAACAATTTGACTCATAATGGTTCGCTCCTATCAGAATTTGAGGTAGAAGTTACTCCATATCAAAAAAAATGTCTTAATAGCAAGGTACATGAATATATATCCTTAAACTAAAAGACCCCCAAAAATAAGCATGTCGTAATGAAAACAGACCATTCTTTATAAGTGGAACTATATGTTTACCATATAGATTGCACATGGCCTGGATGAGGTTAGAAAGGTCTCTGAACTTCCTTGGCATTGTTGTCCACTTTTGTCACAATTATTGCATAAATTTCCTTGAAATCTTAAAGATTCCCAAAATAAAGCATGTGGTTTGTAATGACAACAAACCATTCCGTTATGAGTGGAGCTCACCATGTTCACAGATTGCACATGGCCTGGATGAGGTTAGAAAGGTCTCTGAACTTCCTTGGCATGATGTCTCCACTTTTGTCATCAATTATTTCATAAAACTTGGGTATTTCTAAGCATCATATCCTGGACAGGTGCACTGGATATCTCTGCCCATTACTACGGCCATATAAACATCCACCACACCAAAATATACATACAAGAGTATGCTTAAAGGTGCAACGAGAGATTTCACTCAGGTGTCCCTATAAAAAATCGAAAGTACTGATTTTTGCCCTGATGTAAAGCTTTCTATCCAAAACATCCCCATCTGGAAGCATTAAGCTGAGAAACGTTTCTTTGGTACAAAATTGTGAAATTTCTAATTTCGTATAGGAGCAAATACAAAATTCAGCCTGTTTTACATTGAAATATAAGCAAATCCAAATCACCTTTTTTCTCTCTTTTGAGACATTTCTGTAGCCAAATACAAAGTAAGTAATCTCTTGAGTGTCTAATCTATATGAAATTACTATTTAGACACAATATTTGGGTGCCTCAAAATCTCTCGTTGCACCTTTAAAGGCACTTTGCTTATATATAGATAGATTTTTTCATAACCTCTTGGGTACCATACTAAATTTAACTAGCATCAACAGCGGGAGTTCATTTTTGGTTTGAGTTAACTGGCTGGTTTGGTTTTTAGAAAATTTTCATGAATCTAATTTGATCTTTTTCTCATGTTCAGGTATAGTTGAACATAGTACTTGTAAATGGTGTAAGTCAGTCTTGATAAGGGGTAGAAAATCCCAGAGAGTCCCTCATATATCACAGTTATATATGGTCCCCTGGGCATCATGGGAAAACATTGACTGATACTGAATGACCAATCCGGGTTAATTAAGAACAAATAAACAAGCGAGCATTCAAGTATAGCTCAAACTTTTACAAATGTGCAATCTTAGTGCAAACACTTTGTCGTAGCTTGTTCTTCTTGTTCCTTGCTATGTGGTAAAATATAAAAACCTTCCAGGGAATTTTGAGTGAATTAGAGATGTACCCATGATGCAATGCATGAGAAGTATATGCTGGTAACAAATTCCAGAATGCACTTCTCGCTGCAGAGTGAACCACATTTGCTCATGAGGTTCCAATAGCCTGTGTCTATAGTGAATAAGGAAGCATAGAAAAATCGAAACTAGCAAAAACAGTACTGTTATAGGCCTGGTCACATCCCGGGGGTCATATCTAAAGATTGTTCTTTTATCTCGTCAGGCAATGAGTTAAACTGACAGTCACCATCATCACATTGCACTATCATCTGCTTAGTCAAAAGATGCATGGTTATATATCATCACATTGATAGTTGTCTTAAGTTGTCATTCCTTAAAAGTCAAGTAACCGATAAACAATCTCCCGAAATCAATCAAAATGAATAAATGCATCTTTGGTTGTCAGTTACCTTCCTGTTCATGCTAAGTCACATACTCTGTTTCCCCAAAAAACATAACATAGACATAGACATTTAAAGGCGGACTCAGAGATTTCGAAATATATATATATTTAGTGTAGTAATTAAAAATAGTCAACTAGAACTAAATATAGTCACCTAAAATGCTTAATTCCAAAGTTAGAGATGAATCGGATTTTTCGTTTTCATGCAGTACACATTTATGTACAGTATAACACTGCCATAGGATACCGTGTATAACAAGATTTCCGGATCCGGAATTTTTTAACAAAGTTGTGATTTTTTATATCAAGGACTTCGATTTGAGCTTAGTTATTTCACACGGTAATTATTATATGGACAAGCATTATGTATATGCAAAAAACATGATTTGTTTGAAAATTGAGGGCGCCCCCCTCGGGAAATCTCTGAGTCAGCCTTTAACATCAGTAGTTGAAGGGTTGCTTATTTGCCAGATGTTTGCAACCTGCTGGGAGAAATGATGGATTCTGTACTTTCTGGTAGTGACACTAACAACCTGCTCTGAAAATGTATAGTGTCTCAGAAATTCTCTCACAGACACAGCGTATTTTGTAAAGGATTTTTTTTTCTATGCAAGTTTGAGATCCAGTGATCATTACTCCCTGTGTGCCAGTATACAAATATAGACTGCTCATGAGGGAGATGGTGAGAAATATTGCCCGGAGATGATCTTGAAACCAAGGGCCTACTATTTTCCTGACCCCGAGGGGGGAGGGGGAGGGGAGTACAATCCCACGGGGATAGTTGTTTTTTGTTTGTTTCTTCAAACAAAACAGGAAATGGTAGGAATAACCCATATCATGTGACTCCATTTTAACCAATCAGATGACAGAAATATATGCAAGAGGTGTATAACACTTCATATGCTGGTATTCTCAAAGAAGTCTAAATTTAGACCTGGGTTTAAACCAGGGTTAGTACTTCATAAATGGACCTTTTTTTCTTATAACATATGCTGAAAGTGTTGTAGTAAGCGAGAAAATTTCTCATGGATGGGTCAGAACAATATACATTAAAGGGATTAGCAACGATATTGCGAGAGAATAAAAAATATGGAAATATTTTGTTTTAACTTATAAATCAGGGATAAGTGTATACAATTCCATATAACTGCTTTAATGTAGAAACAAACTACCAAATAGTGAAAAATAAATGAAGAATTTGAGGAAATTTGTCATACCGTCTCCCGCAAATAGACATACAGCGATGACGTCTCAAAATCTACAATAAACAGCTGATTGTGGTTTACACTAGCACAGAATAAACAAAGATCAATAATTTTTGTGTTCGAGTACAAACTGTATTGATCATGGTGCACAATATCATGCTTAAAATTTGGGATATTCACCGAGAAGGCTTTTTTGATCTCAAGTGGGAATTTTGATACGCACGTATAGAAATTAAAGATTCAGATAAAAAGTACCGCCTTGTCTTTAATACACAGATTTCAAGCCGACCACTTGCAGGTTATGTTTGCATATCCACGCCAGTGACAAAAATACAAAAATATGAATTTTGATGATTTTTTCTATGTTTCGGATTAGCAAATCGCTGCTAATCCCTTTAAAGAGAAATGTTCTCATCTATTACATCACACATTGAAAGAAAAAGGTCCATTCATGAAGGACTAACTCTGGTTTAAACTCTAAGGCTGGTATTCTGAAAGGGAGACTAACTTTAGACCTGGGTTTAAACCAGGGTTAGTCCTACAAGAGGGGACCTTTTTTTCTTACAACATACTCTAAAAGTGTGCTGTAACGGGTGAGAAAATTCCTCATGGATGGGCTGTTCCAGCCCATCCATGAGAAATTTTCTAACCTGTTACATTTAACTTTCACAGTATTTTGAAAGGAAAAAAGGTCCCCTCTTGTAGGACTAACCCTGGTTTAAACCCAGGTCTAAAGTTAGTCTCCCTTTCAAAATACCAGCCTAAATCTTTGAGAGACATCACTTTCTTTTGTCAAGTATAAAGTTTCATTCTCGTCTTTTTTATATGATGTTTGACCTGTGATCTTTGACTTCAGGTGCCTGAAGAAGTTTGAAGAATGAGTACTGCATGAAGTGTGTCTGCAATGAGTCTGTATGATAACTTCTCATTAATAATGCAGAGCGATATTGAATTGCAGTGTCTACGATGTGTGAAATAAACACTATTCTTTAATGTCACACATTTTGCATCTTCTTTTGGTGTTAAAATTATCCATCCGTTAATATTACAAATTGCTACCATTAGGCAGTTGAAATAACATCATTTGTTTCCTTGATTTCAATTTAAATTGTATACAAATTTGATTTTTGATCAAAAATTACATTTATGACAAGTAGAATGAAGGCACTTCATAAGTATTCATAAAATATATTTCAAATGTGCATTCTCCACTTGCCAATTGAGGACCAAGCTGAAACCCAAAAGGAACACCAAAAACCTTTACATATCATTGAATGGCTGTGAAACATCAGTGTCCTAAATGCATTTATATGGAGCTTCTCTTGAAGTGGGTCTGTGCAGTGCTAATCATGTTTCAATTCTCCAGTGACTAGTGGCTGAACACTTGAATTATTTACACTTGGAGAACACACCTGAAGGTGGCAGCAGCATGCTCAGTAAGGGGACAGGGGGCCAGTGATTGATGTTACGGTGAATGTGAAAAACAAGGCTGTGTAAATACATTAATAGTTTGTGTCTGGGTGTGTCATTGGATCTTTGGGTCACTGTCCAACTGGGGGATGGGGTACTCACATAGGGATAAGGGTGTAATTTGAAGGCTTGACCACTTTCCAAACTCAGGGGCATGCCACGGTGGACAAAGGGTATGGTTTTGGGTGAGAGACAACCAGATTGCCTATTTGGGTAAAATTTTTTGCCAAAAATTTCCAAAATCTGATATTTGGGTAATTGTTATGCAAATTTTTCTTAAACGTAGTGTTTGAGTCGAAAATTTTAAAATTTTCCCCACTAAAATCGGAAGCTTTAGGGGACAGCAGTAACATTTTAAAATGAGTGTTCTTCAGAATGGATGGTATGTGCTGGGAAACATATGCTTTGTTAGTACAAGAATGTCCCTTTAATCAGCTCATGTGACCTGTGACCCCCACACACAAACAGGACACACATACTTACCAAGGTAATCTCGATATATGTGCTTATCTGCTGGACTTCTGGTTCTTTTGGAGTAAGTTTGGTGGTCATTAGATCCTTAATTGCCACCAGAAAGAAATGGTATTTGAGAAGATATTTTACAAAATGATGTCAAATGTCATGCCATAGGGTGATAGAGGTTAAATGTATACACCATATAAAGCTTAGACCAGTGGTTAGATTGAATGAATTTGGTCATTGCAGGTGTATGGGTCCAAGTATTTGGCAGAGAGAGAAAAGAGAGTTGAAGTGCAAGGTTAACATTGGACACACACTAATACACAGACACAGCATGGGGTAGCGGTCCATGTAGGGTCATTCGGGCCAATTTGTGTATATAACATAATAGCTTGGGCCAGTGGTTCTACTGACCCAGTTTGGGTGTAAGCTATAGCATTACCAGAAAAGATGCCCCCACCACCGACAGACACAAATAATATCAAAGTATCTATGTGGCAATCTGCTTGCAGCAGATACACAGAAAGTCTTTGGGTGACAACAATGAGTCTCCACTTTCATATTGTTTTGTTTTCTAACTTTGTTGCAATGAAGCACAGCCAATAACGGATACTTATTTGCGAATGAAAGGAAACAGGAACTCCCAGTTGGATTACCAAGCTTTATTCCGTCATGCACGCATACTTTGCAACAACGGAAAATTAAAGAGTGTAATCCAATGGGAGTTCTGTTTCGTTTTGTTCGCAAAAATTACCAGTACGCCCCAATAATGTCATAAATACCTTTCCCACTGCCCTTATCACTTAGGTGAAAAACTTGAAGGAAATTAATTTTTGATTCGTATCAGAGTGTTACGTGATCACCCGAATAAAATCGACAGGGTTGAAAGCCGCTGACAATAGACAAAAAACAACTGTGTAAAATTTGCAGGTAATTTACTGAGTAACGGTCATGACTGTATTCCTTCTACTTTTGAACTTCATTGTGTTCAATCCTTGGCTGAAGCGACATGTAAAAAAACATTACCGGAAAAAATCTCTATGACTTATTATAAGCAAGATTGATTGATCATTACTTATTCACATTGACACTTCTATTCCTGAAAAACATCACATTTTAAACCATATTCACATCCATTAGCAAAATATCTACCGACAAAAACACTAAAAAAAAGAGATTTATCGGGACAAAACCCCAAATTTGTACGATGAATCATTAATAAACTAAAAAACCATAAGCTATAAAAAAATCTTCAAATTATACCATAAAATGTCCATTTATTTGAGGCCGTGCTTCAAGTCGGGGATAAATCTCCAAAATATTCATGTGGTGCAATTAGAGACGTTTTCAAAGCAAAGCTATCTGGTTAAACCTCAACTTCAGCCAAAGGCGGTTGTTATTGAAGTCCCATCAAGCAATGAGGCACATAACCATCAGTTGACACAGGGCATGTATCTTGGAAGTATTTACTCTAAGGAACCTGCCTGTAGGACTACACCTGTTGGAAAGGTCACTTTTCAGGGTGGCAGTTCTAACTCCTTTTATAATTAGAAAAAAGGGTCGTTTGTAAACGTTAGCAAGCGACCTTTCTGTGGCGAAGAATGCGAATTGCACGAGATATTGGTGGAGACCTTGTGAAAGAAGCAGACATTACAGGCGCGGATCCAGGGAGGGGGCGGATGGGCGCGCGCCCCCCGGTAATTCTGCAAAATCTTGCAAAATCAGCCCATTTTGGAAGCTTTTGGACAAGTTTCAGCCTTCTAGCCCCCCGGTAATTTTGACGTTTTTCAAATCCTGGATCCGCCACTGCATTAGGATTTAAAGGTGCAACAAGAGATTTCAAGTCATCCATATTTTCTGTGATATGTAGTGATTTCATATAGATTAGACACTCAATAGATTCCCTACCTTTTATGGCTGCAGAAAATAACTTAAAGAGACAGAAGGACATTTCCAGAGAGAAGTGCCTTTATGTAACAGGATGATGATTTAGTACTTTCTGTCTTACACGACAGAAATTCAAAGCATGGTTTCCTTTAGGGATGGTTAGGATAGCAGGGCAGTTCAAAACAAGGTTTGCAGTTTTCTTTCATGCTTGTTTGTCCAATAAACCTTCGAAACATTCTCGGTACGTGGTCTTGAACCGATCAAGTGCAATTTGAGAGAAATTTGTATCCTAAAAAAAAATCTCCTCCTGTCACTTTAAAATGAAAACAAAAGGTGATTTGTGTATGCTTATATTTCAATAGAAAACAGGATGAATTAGTATTTGCTCCAATAGAAATTTCACAATTTTTGTATCAAGAACATTCTCACTTTAATCCCTTCAGTCTGGGATATTTTTGATAAAGAAAGCTTTAGACCAGTGTGAAAATCAGAATTTTCATATTTTTTAGGGGACACCTGTTTTTTTAAATCTCTTGTTGATCCTTTAAAAAACTTTCCTCTCTTTTGCTTTCAAAGGCAATCGAAGTCAGGTAACCAATTGGATTTGTTTGCATTAAATCAAGCTACTTTTTGTGACAAAAAAGGCAGGTTAACTTTGGAAAATCAATGCATCAGAGCCTCCATAAATGTTACATTAAACTTTAACATTAAAAACTTTTATATTTAGCATTTAAATATCTAAAATGCCTAAGCATGATCTATAAACACATTTAAATCCTTAACATAATGGCCATCTTAACACTAGTTTTTGTCCAGAATTTCACAACACTATTTTTGAAGTGTAGGTGTAGTTGGCTGCTACATTGTCTTTAATAGCAGATTGTAGGTAACAACTGACAAATTATGTTTAATCCCTAAAGGAGTAAAACCTGCTGAATAACAGGAAATTCTAAATTGTTGCAATGTTAGCTGAAACATTTTGGCTTCCTTAGTCAATACAGCCATAAAACTATACTCTTCCTTTTAAAGTTTGGTAAGACCAATGTTGAAGGTGCAACAAGAGATTTTTGAGGCACCCAAATCTTGTGTCCTAATAGTAGTTTCTTAGAATTTAGACACTCAATAGATTTAGGCCTTGATTCGGTACAGAAAGTCTAAAAGACGAGAAAAATGCGATTTGGATTTGCTTGTATTGCAATGTAACGGCTGAATTTTGTATTTGCTCCTATACGAAATAAAAATTTCACACTTTTTGTACCAAAGAAACATTTTCGAGCTTAATTCCTTTCAGATGGGGATACTCGTAACTGGTGAAGGGTGAGGTGGATCCGCTAGCACCTGGAGGCTTTATTATCAGGGCAAAAATCAGTTACTTTCGATTTTGAAAAAAAGGGACACCCAATATGTGAATCTCTCGTGCACTCGTCAATGTTATTCTAAAACCTGTTCTCAAGTGTTCAAAACCCTGAATCTCAATGTACCTGAAATATTGAGTGAACTGTGTTATGAAATTGACAAGAGTGCTAGTTCACTCTTATAGTTAAAACTGCTAAATGATGAAGAAATGTATTTTCATAAATTTTGAATTGGAAGAGCAGTTATTCTTGAAAGAGTAGTAAAAAAGAATGAAAATCTTGATAAAAAAATTAAAGCATAATAGCACATTTTTTAAGAGCAACCCCTAATTTTTGAAAATTGTTGAGGATGTTTACATGCTTGCCTTGGTAACTGGTTAGTAAATATACCTGGAATGGTTAAAGCTCGAAAAAATGGTCTGCGTGTCACAAACAAAGGAAATTTGTAAATTAGGAATAATTAATATTGAAGATCTCTGAAGAATTCAACGGCTGCTGGGAAATGGCTTCCAATATGAAACTCTGCTGTTAAGTACAATCTGGGTATCCCAATTCTAATTACAACAATCGCTTTTTTAGGATAATACACATTTTTAGCATTTTTGTTTGCAGGTGTTGGTTTTCCCTAGACAAATTACCAACATAATTTGCAAAAATATCAAATTCTGAAATTGGGGGTGGCTCTTCAAACAATGTGCTGTTTTGCTTAATTTAATTCCAAAACCAGTGTCAATCTTATTGTTTTAGGCGTGGTTATGAACCTTTTTTTCTCTCTCTTAAATGAAACTAACTGCAACTTATCCTAATGGGCACTTTGAACAGGTTTACTTTTGTGGTCAGCATGTTAATTAATTGATTTGTTTTCAATTTAACTATAATTGTCATCATGGATGATGAACAAAAAGAGTTGACTTGTTGAAACCATTTGCTTAAAGCTGCCATATATGATTTAATATCGTCATGTGAGTGCAATAAAGTTGTAAAAGTCCACTGAATTTGTGAAAAATTGGAAAATTGAGTTTTGCTTTTGAGTTTGGAAAGGACAGGTTTAAAAACACACAATTCAAGCTCTAGTACGAATCTCCCAAAATAAAAGTAAAACATTTTTTATGAAGAAAGAAACACAATAAAAAAAACAATAGAAAACAAAACAAATTTGAATAAAAACGGCTTCTTCTGCAAAAACAACAACTTTATGCAGATCAGACTTGTGCCAATCACATGCTGATATGGCCTGGACAATTTGTAACAGTGCAGGACCATGTCGCATGGGGATAACAAAAAACCCCCCCCCCCCCCCCCCGGAGGAAACTCCAATCAGGGCCTGCGAACCATCTCCAGACTACAAAGCGTTTACAAAATACAAGTAAAAAAGTTTGTGTAAAAGTTATGAGTAAATGACCATACCAACATGCCCAAAGACTAGCGCAGAGTTATGTCTGTGTGAGATGCTATGCATGAAAAATGAAAACATATTTCACCCAAACCTTTAATAAGAAGCAAAAAATTGTTCTTCTAGAGGCATTCTCAGTACCGATTGGCACTGTCACTCAGGCTATTTGGTCATTACAAAAAGGTTACGATATTCCCAACAGTTTGAAACTTTGAAGAGAGAACCAGAGATCGAGTATCTTGTGCGGTTATACATGACCCAAAGGTCACAGTTGTGTTGCGTGTGTGGTGATTGTGCTTCATATAATTTGAATTGTAGAAAGTTTGTAGCACACAATGTGACATTTGTGGTGAATAGACTTTTTCAGAATTGATCAGTTTTAATTAGTTTTCATTCTCAGTGTCTTCAACAAAGTTACAAGTGATTTCAAAGTATCCGGGCTCCTGCAAAATTTTCAGGTATCTTCCAAGCATGAGCATATGGCATGTGTGTGTTTGTTTATTGCTAAATTCTGATATAGCAATTTTAATCAGTTCTTGAAGATGACAGTCCATGTGAGACACTATCAAAACATTACACACTCTTTACTTCAAGTGTACATTCAAGATTTTTTGCAAATTGAAATTTTCCAGATAGAACAAAAGAGTTGATTGTGAACCAATTTGTCTAAAGCCCATATATGATTTACATAAATCGTCATGTGAGTGGCAATAAATTGTAAAACTCGACAATTTGTGTGAAATTGAGTTTTTGCTTGCTCTTGTAAAGACAGGTAAAAACACACAATTCAAAATCTCTAGTCTAATCTCAAATGCAAAGTAAAAACATTTTGTATGAAAGAAGCACACAATAAAAACAATAGAAAACAAAACAATTTGAATACAAAACGTGGCTTCTTCTGCAAAAAAAAACAATATGCAGATACGACTATTGTTGCATCTCGACATGCTGATATGCCTGGACAATTATTAACAGTGCCAGTACCATCAGCATGTGGGGATAGCAAGGAGGAAAACTCCACTCAGGGCCTGCGAACCCTCTCAGACTACAAAGACGTTTAAACTACAAGTAAAAAGTTTTTGGTGTAAAAGTTATGAGTAAATGACCATACAACTGCCAAAGACTAAGCCAGAGTTATGTCTGTGTGAGATGCTATGCAGAAAACAGAAAACTCTTTCATTCAACCAAACCCTTTAATAAAGAAGCCACAAACTTGTTTACTTTCCCGGGGCATCTAGTAACCGCTGGCCTGTCACTCAGGGCCTATTGGTATACAAGAAAGGTTACGATTTAACTATTTGACTTTGAAGAGAGAACCAGTATAATCGAGTATCTGTAGGTTAATGCCCCAAGGTACATGTGTTTTGTTTGTGGTTGAATTGTTCTTCATCTAATTTGCAGTGTAGGAAAGTTTGTAGCACCTGTGACATTGTGGTGAATAGACTTTCATTTTCAGAGATTGATCATTTTATTAGTTTCATGCTCAGTGTCCTTCAAAACCAAGTTCAAGTGATTTCAAAGTAATCTCCGGGCTCCTCAAAATTTTCAGGTATCTCCCAAGTGAGCATTGTGCATGTTGTGTGTTGTGTTTATGCTAATTCTTATAGATCATTTATCGTTCTTGACGAGAAAGTCCATGTGAGACACTATCAAAACATTCACCCTCCTTACTTTCAAGTGTAATTCCAGATTTTTTTGCAAATTGAAATTTTCCAGATAGAACAAAAGAGTTGAATTTAATCATTTGCAAAATCTGCCAATATATTTACATATCGTCATTTAGTTGCAATAAAAGTTTGTAACTGACATTGTGTGAAATTGATTTTTTGCTTGATTATGAAAGACGGTAAAACACAGACAATTTCAAGCTCTAGTCCGCACTCTCAAATCAAAGTAAAAAAACATTTTTTATGAAAGCAAGAACACAATAATAAAAAAACAATAAAAACAAAACAAATTGAATAGCACAACGGCTTCCTTTCCTTTCTGTCAAAAACAACAATATGCATATCTACTTGTTGGCACTCACATGCTTAATTGCCTGGGACAATTTGTAACAGTGCCAGGCCCATCAGCATTTGGATACAAGGAGAAAACTCCATTCCGGGCTGCGAACCCATCTCCATCTCAGACTACAAAGACGTTTAAAACTACCAGTAAAAGTTTTGTGAAAGTTATGATATGACCATAACAACAACTGCCAAAGGACTACCAGAGTTATTTCCGTGTGGATTCATGCAGAAAACATGAAAACATCTTTCACCCAAACCCTTTAATAACAGAGCCACAACTTGGTTTACTTCCGGGGCATCTAGTACCGCTTGGCACTGTCACTCATGCTATTTGGTCATTACCAAAAGGTTACGAATCCACTAGTTTGAACTTTGAAGAGAGAAGCAGTAGATCGCGTATCATTGTGAGGTATACATGCCCCAAAGGTACAATTGTGTTTGTTTGTGGTTGATGTTGCTGTCCATCTAATTTGCATTGGTCAGAAAAGTTTGGTGAGCACACAATGTGACATTTGTGGTGAATAGACTTTTTCAGAGATTGATCAGTTTTATTATTTTCATTCTCAAGTGTGGGCTTCAACAACGTTCAAGTGATTTCAAAGTATCCGGGCTCCTGCAAAATTTTCAGGTATCTTCCAAGCATGAGCATATGTGCATGTGTGTGTTTGTTTATTGCTAAATTCTTATAGATCATTTTATCAGTTCTTGAAGATGAAAGTCCATGTGAGACACTATCAAAACATTCACACTCTTTACTTTAAGTGTAAATTCCAGATTTTTTTGCAAATTGAAATTTTCCAGATCTGAAAAGAATTTTTATGCAAACTCCGAAAGTCCCAGTTACCAGATACTACTCTCTCAATTTCTTTGAATACTGGTACTAGTACATGGGGAAATGTAATGAATGTTTTGGTTTGGTTTTTTTCATATACAATTTGACACCAATGTTTTTCCAATACAGAATTTCATGGAGAATCAGAAAATCATGGGTGTAATTTTTTTTAAATGTGTTCTTGGGTGTTTTATAAGGGAGCAAAATTTGTACAGGGGTAAACAATAAAAGTGCTTAAATTGTTTTATACCAGTCTGTTCGGCTGCTCATAAGGTTTCTAAAAAGGTATAGTTTTAGTACAATAGGCTCAAGAAAGTTCAAGGTCATTATTTACAGAATGGTCCGATTTTGTTGAAACTGGTTTTCAATCGTTCATTGGGTCATACTAATAAGAAAATGTAAAAAGATTCTGTGTTTCACCTTTCAAAGTGAAACTTTTAGAGATATGACTTGTGGTCTCCCATAGACCCTGTGGACCACGGCCATATTTGCCCTCTTAATTATTATCAAAACGTCATTGACAACGCGACATTTATATTTTTTATGGCTTCTGTACAGTAAGACGAACAATTTGGCTTCATTTTTAGAACAAACCGATGGATCTGAAATTTTACCCCCAGTGTGACCTTGAACTCCTCTTTCCTTGCAACTTTTGTACTATAACTCTCAGGTAGGGCAAACTATACCTTTCTGTAATCCTTGAAAGGTACTGAACATGATGGTATACTTTAAAACACATTTTGCCCTCTTTTATATTTTGACCCCTGTATAAACCTTTCCCCCTAAAATTCTTCCAAGAACACATTTTAAAAAATGACACCCATGATTTTTTTGAATCCTCATAGAATTTTGATTAAGAAAACCTTGGTTGCAAGTTTGTATATGAAATTTTCACAAAAATACAGTTCCACATGTACTATACATTTCCTTACCTCAATGATTATGAATCATAAGTCTTTAGGAATCTTTTGGCAGTTGCAAACAACATGCTCAGTTTATATTCTAATTTAAAAGCTGGAAAAAATGCACAATACAAATTTGCCATTTTGAAGATGAAATTTATGTATCAGAATGTTCATTGTTGAGAATAATCGAAGATATCTTGGTTATACACCACTAACCTAGCTGCCGTAAGGATAAAAAATCTTGGGTTGACTATACTTTCTTGCATGGCATCTGAAAAAACTGCTTTAGAATGTCTAAAAATGCACTAGTTATATTTCTCAAACTAAGTAGCATTTGGACAGTGAATTTGAGGCAATTTACTCCGTGCTCATCAATTTCACATCGATTTGCCCATTACTAGCTTTAGCAACTATAGAGAATCTTGTGTTGCTAGTCTGATGTGCAGCAAGTTTGGTGATTTGTAACTAAAAAATTTTCTGGTCATCATATGTTCAAAATTTGGTGATTTTCGCTTGTACTTTGGTGTGATATTGTTGTATTTTCTCTGTGAGAGTTTTAAAATATGAAAGAAGCATGCTCAAAATTGCCATTTTTCCATAGACTACTGTGTATAAGTGAGTTAGTGGTGTGCAAACTCTTATGGATATATTGGTATGCTAAATAATTTGGGGTCAGAGGTTACAGTGTTTGCTGAATGGTCACTCACATGCAAAATCACAACCAAGTCACTCTCTAATTGACTTGATTTCAACTCCAAATGCTTGTCACCTTTTAGGTCTAGCATCAGCTGCTGATTGATTTATTGGGTAGTCGCTTTTCCAATACAGTAGTGGAAGTAGAAGTCAGTACACATCAAAAACAACTGTGTGATTAGAGATATTAAAGTGCATTTGCAGTAACCATTTTAAAGGCTTAGTCAACAATTTTTGGCAAAATCATTTTTGATTTTGTTTCATGAACCATTTTGTGGCGAGTATGACATACTTTCAATCCTCCACAGAAAGAGTATTTCAAATGAAGTAATCCAATAAGCTATTCCATTTGGAATACACACTCCCTCTATGGAGAATTTATCTTAATATTCCACATCTAAAGGGAGTGTGTATTTCAAATGAAGTTACCCAATGGGCTATTCAAATGGAATTCACACTCCCTCTGTGGAGATTTTACTTTAATCTTTCACAGAAGGGGTATTTATTTTAAATGGAGTTATCTAATGGGCTATTCAATTTGAAATACACACTCCCTCTATGGAGAATTTATCTAAATTTTCCACAGAGGGAGTGTGTATTTCAAATTAAGTTATTTAATGGGCTATTCCATTTGAAATCTAAACTCCACTGTGGAAAATTCAACCAGAATGTTGCACGGGAGAGGGGTGTAGCATTTCAAATGTAGTTATCCAACAAACTAAACAAGCTATTTACTCCATTTTCCTTCCTCAAGTCAGTGAGATCAATGCAGTGGTTTTATGTGCATATTTTTGCACTATATTTATATGCAGGCATGCGATCATTGGCACTTTGAATCAACACTCATACACACTGAGGTCAATGACTGAAGAAAGATAAAACACTATAATTCAAAAACACCGCCTTATGTTTTATAATCTATCAGTCTTGAAAGGGTTAACAAAACACATGAGATTTATGTAAAACAGTAAACAATTTTCAAGCAGAAATGTTTCAATGTAATGGTCGCATCTCAAATCAAACCTCCAGGCTGAAGATGACTGTCATGGCTTTGTAAATGTGATGATGGAGTAATGTGTTAGAAGTAATTTCCCAGCGGCAGGTCTTATGTTATATGATCTGGATATTGTATCATGATGTAATATCACAGATCAGATACAGTAACAGGTGGCTGAAGTATGGATTGTGAAAGCCGAGTGTCTTGTTTTGAAAGGAGGCATGGTTAATGCTACTTAAATATCATTATTGTTGTGTTACTAGGTCTTGTATCGTAAACACTAGTGGCAAAATGGATATAAGATGTTTGTCAATGGTGTTACCCATTTGAACTGAATACACCAGCTTGCTATTAACCTTTGTGATTAAACTATATGATTAGGTCATATTTTATTACTGAAATTATGCATGTTGGCTATAATGGATATGTACTTCAGACAATTCAAATCTAGCACTCCTGAAGTTTATCTAAAATATAGTGATCATGCCAATACTTTAATGACAAATTCATAAAATTAATCACTGCTCCATCCCTTTGCAATTTCCTTACAAAAGACAAACATGTCCTGCCTAGAATTAAACCTATAGACCAATTGTACAAAAGAGATTATTTCCCCCAAAAAAACCCAAACAGATGATGTGCTTAAAATACTGGAGCAAAACTGAAAAAGGTCGCCCTCATGGCTTGAAAAGGTAGGGAATTTGGAAAGCTCCTTCCCAGGAAAGTTGGCAATTTGGAAGGAAACTTGACCATTTGGATGGAAATTTATACTGATACAATCATTTTACCTTTCAATTTATTATATTGGTTGCTGTCTTCAGTAGATGGCAACTGATGCAATCACCTTACCTTTCAATTTATTATATTGGTTTCTGTCTTCAGTAGAGAGCAACCGATGCAATCACCTTACCCGTCAATTTATTATATTGGTTGCTGTCTTCAGTAGACAGCAATTGATGCAATCACCTTACCTGTCAATTTATTATATCAGTTGCTGTCTTCAATAGATGACAACCGATGCAATCACCTTACCTGCCAATTTATTATATTGGTTGCTGTCTTCAGAAGATGGCAACTGATGCAATCACCTTACCTGTCAATTTATTATATTGGTTGCTGTCTTCAGTAGAAAACAACCGATGCAATCATCTTTCCTGTCAATTATATTGGATGCTGTCTTCAGTAAACAGCAACTGATGCAATCATCTTACCTGTCAATTTATTATATTGGTTGCTGACTTCAGTAGACAGCACTAGATGGCAACTGATGCAATCACCTTACAAGTCAATTTATTATGTTGGTTGCTATCTTCAATAGATGGAAACTGATGCAATCAACTTAGCTGTCAATTTATTATATTGGTTGCCACCTCAACCACAACCCTCAAAAGATTACAAAGTGATGCAATCACCTTATTTGTCATTTTATTATATTGGTTGCTGTCTTCAGTAGACAGCAATTGATGCAATCACCTTACCCGTCAATTTATTATATTGGTTGCTGTCTTCAAAAGATGGCAACTGATGCAATCACCTTACCTGTCAATTTATTATATTGGTTGCTGTCTTCGGTAGATGGCAATTGATGCAATCACCTTGCAAGTCAATTTATTACATTGGATCATGTGACTGTATTGAGGTAAAATTTCCCCAAACTGGTGCATTGTGGGATAGACTGCTATTTTCTATTGAATATTGCCATGAGTACTCTTTATTTATGTTTGTTAGGGGACTTCTATTCTAATGGCAAATATGCTCAATAAATTCTCACAAAAATATTCTTATTTGTAATCCCAGAAAACATCAGTACTTTTAAGGTCACTGTATCTTTGCAAATAAATACTGTTGCTACCCTTCCGTGAATGGCTAAATTATACTTGAAGTGCTACCATTTTACCTTTTTGCCATTTTTTTACCATTTATTAATTTTTGTGTGCGTTGGTAGCTTTGGCATATTTTTTGAAAATGGTATGCAGACTTGGTAAGAAATTTGTTTGCCTCAATTTCATTTGTTTCCTTCTCTTAATTTGGAAATGGAAAAAAAGACATATTTTAATTACATTTACACCATGTCCTACATGACAGATAAGATTTGAAGGTTTTGAAACAAGGATGATTGGTTGGTTGTGAATATGGTATATGAATTTAAAGGCAGACTCAGAGATTTTGAATATACTTTTGTCGGTATCAATTAAAATAAAACCTTCAAAAACTAAACTTCAAGATAATCACCTACACTGCTCAATTCCAAAGTTTCAGATGAATCACATTTCACCTTTTGTTGAAGTGAATCTTTATGTGCAGCATGACAGTACCATAGGATATTGTGTATTAGATCTGCAATTTTATTGCAAAGTTGTGACTTCTTTTATAAAGGATATTGATTTGAACTTTTTCACATAGTGATTAGTATGTGGACAAGCATCGTGTATATGCAAAAAGAATTTCCTGACCTTGGAAATTTCTGGAGACTGGAAAATTATTTTGCAATAAATAGGTAAGTCTATTCTGGGAGAGTTACTAATCATCAATATTAGAAGAATAATTGGTAACATACTGTAATTGGATAGATTTTCAATTTTGATTTCAAATATGATGCTTTTGTAAAACATGAAGCTCTC
The DNA here is from genome assembly GCA_023653785.1 of Ophioderma brevispina. Classification (NCBI taxonomy): domain Eukaryota; kingdom Metazoa; phylum Echinodermata; class Ophiuroidea; order Amphilepidida; family Ophiodermatidae; genus Ophioderma; species Ophioderma brevispina. The sequence goes on from JAMKCH010018080.1 coordinate 54,308, forward strand.
TACTCTCAGGTGACTTAACTTGAGCGAAAAGAATGTAAAGTAAGTAAACTTCTAAAAATACAATTTTATTTGACTTTTTTATCCACTGTCTGGAAAGGCAATAACCATTTTGAAATGTCAACTCAATTCAAGCTCTGTCTATTCAATGATGTATGTAGAGAAAACAAGAGCAGGATGTTGATGTCATTATGAAACAAGTTCTTCCTCAGTGGGATTTAGACATTTGTGTGCACTTGCTGATGAATTCATTCAACCATGTACTATTTACTATTGATTATTACCGTAAGTATGCTATAAAAAGAAAATATAAGTTAGGAGACTTTTCTATTCTGACAACAAATATGTTCAACAAAATTTCTCACAAATTCTCATTTCTATTCTCAAATAACTTCATACTAGAGTATGGGCCTGACGTTTCGATCCTAGCAGGATCTTCATCAAAGGCAAACTGATAACTTCAATACTTTAAGGTCACTACAACTTTGCAAATAAATGCTGTTGCTACTCTTCTGAGAATGGCTAAATTATTTTAAATTTTCCCTTTTGGTGTAGTAAACCTTTAAGTGTAGTACAGCAGCATAGGACACTGTATCAGATCTGGGATTTCATTACAAAGTTGTGATTTTCTTTATGAAGGACATTGATTTGAACTTAGCTTTTTGCATAGTGAGTACATGAACAAGCATCATGAATATGCAACAACAAAAACCATTTTGTTAGAAACTTTGAGGCAGCATCCTCAGGAAATTTCTGGGTCAGTCTTTAAAGCCACTATCAGCTATTTTTTCAAAATGTAAACAAATTGCACCCCCATTTTTCATCAAAGACCATTTTACCACTTTTTTTTGCACTGTTGTATTGGAAATTGTTGTAGAAAAGACCCCTATAAGTGGCTTAGCTAAGCTTTGTCAAGCAATTACGATTTTTAATCAATGTTTACTAATAAAAGTCAGGATCCGACTTTTATTACTAAACAAAACAGTCGTAAATGGCATCTTCAAAACTGCTTTAAAATGCTTTAGTATCTGTTTTTCACAAAGAAGAGTAATATAAGGTGTTGATATGACCTAACACTAGGAATTTAGAGACAAAATGTGCATTTTGAATTGGAAAAAAAATTAGTGGCTTTGAGAGACTGTAGAAAAATATTTTGCAATAGGTCATTCTTTTCTCTATTCTTTGAGAGTTACTTCCTCATCAATATTTGAGGAATAATTGGTAACATAATAATGATGTAATTGGATAGATTTTCCATTTTACTTAACTTGCTTTTGACTTAACTTGGGCGACAAGAATGCAAATACCATTTTGTTTGACTTTTTATCCACTGTCTGGAAAGGCAATAACCATTTTGAAATGTCAACTCAATTTAAGCTCTGTCTATTCAATGATGTATATAGTGAAAACAAGGAACAGGATGTTGATGTCGTTATGAAACAAGTTCTTCCTCTCGGCGGGATTTAGACATTTGTACGCACTTGCAGATAGTGCAAGATCACTATCTAAACTTTGTAGGCAGAATGTCTATTCATTTCTGTCCTATACATGATCCCTTTCAGCAATAACAGGAATGTACTGATGTTTAACTATGTGCATCCTTTACAGTTGTTTGCTTGAATAGATCATTTACAAATGAGCCATTTGTAGAGAAACAACTTGTGCTGGTTTATCTTTAGTAGATTGCAATTAAAAAACAAGGAGGTTCTCGAACCTCATGTCTCACTTGATTTTTAGATAATATCAGTTGACAGTGAAACATGTTGTCATTTTGTGATCCCAACAATGGGATAAGACAAAACAAACTGTAGAATTGACCTACAGTGCGCCCGGCGCCCTGTGCGCTCTGCAAAAAATAGGAGAGTGCACACACACGTGCCTAGCACCCCTGGTGGGCTCCTGGTTTTTGCCATCTTAAAAAGGTAAAAAGGGAGTGTTCCAGAGCACAAATTTCAGAGCACAAATTTCATGTTCCAGAGCACATAAATTTGTTTGAAGCTACAATAAATCCCTCCTTCCCCTCTTTCTTCTCTCTCCCTCTTCTCTTTTTTCTCACCCTTCCTCTTTCCCTTCTTCCCTTTTCCCTTCTCTTTCTCTCCTTCCCTTTTCTTCTCTCTCCTTCCCCTCTTTTCCCTTCTTTCTTCTTTCCTTCTCTTTCTCCCTCTCCTTCCCCTTCTGTCTCCTCTTCTCGTCCTCATTTTTGCACTTCTCCGTCCCCATTTTAGTTGTCGGGGGGGGGGGCAGACTATGCCACTGATGAGAAGATTACAAACTCACATATAAAGCATAAGGATAAATCTCACCACTTTGATGAATGAGAATTTTAGACAATAGAAATATATTGAGATTTGAAATAGGCTAAAAGAGTAGCCGATTCCATTTTTTTAATTATTATTTTGCATTGTGCACAAGAAAAAAATCATTTAGGAAAAATGTAGTGTTGGTGTTGGAAGAAAGCTACTATTTTTCTCATTTACTCTGTGAAATTTTAGTGCTGAAAGTTGTTTGGTTTGGATGTTATGAGCAAAAATGTGTCCCATTTTGGTTGACCAATATTAGTTTTATACAGCATTCTATGGGCTTACAAAATCGCATTTTTAGTGGTTCAATCAAGACAGATTGAAATATCACCAAGAAACTTTATAGATGGGGTCAAGGTTGCTTAATCAAGATGAAAATTTTATATAATGAAATCGGGCCATCCCCCTTAAATCAAACATTGCCTATCAATAGTGCAATGTTCTGTAGTTCATAGAAATAACAAAAAATAAAATGGGGAAATAGGTGTCTGCATGTAGAAAGTTTTGAGCATCAATGGGAATTGAAGTTAGAGATATTCATCTAGACACTGTAGGCAGTATGTCTATTCATTTCCTTATTGTGCTTGGTTTACCCTTTAGCAAGGATAGAGATACTGATGTTGATGATTTAAAAGGTCTGTGACATATTCACTTTTTTATGGTGGGGAGTCTATAAATTTATGGAGACTTGTCCAATCAGCTTGAAAGTTGAATCCCCCACTTTTGTATGTATTGTGCCTGTATGTGAGGGCACTGTTCATATGTAAAGATGTTTTATTCATAACCTAGATAGGCAAATTTTCCTGAAACAGCGTTACAACCAGATTCGTGGTG
>JAMKCH010018081.1:0-50586 GCA_023653785.1 Ophioderma brevispina
TATCAATGATTTTCTTTACCGGATAGCATAGCAAAAGGCGGTCGAACCACAAGTCTTGCCTGCTTGCGCTTAATGCTAAGACAAAAAGCAGCCACACCAGAGTGTAACTGTGACGGAGTCCCGGGTGTCCCCAAAAAGTTGTGCACCAGATAAACTACAATTTCTTAAAGTTTTACTTCAACTATTTCATTGACACCACCCTAGGGGTCCACAACATTTTCCATTGTGGAGATATTAATCTTGAAAAGTCCCCACATGAAGCAAAGTAAGAGCTGTTTAGGAGTAGCACCCCCGGGTTTGCATTGATAGGATTCTATACTTCTCACTATTTAATTTGATACCACCATATATGTCACAACATCTTCCGTTTGGAGATATAATCTTTCTTGAAATGTCCCCAAACATAATCAGAACAAGAGATGGGTTAGGAGTAGCAACCCCCGGGTTTGATTTATTAGTATTTCTTTATTTCGCTCTTTCATTGGAACACCACCCCCAGGGCCACAACATGTTACATTGTAGAATTATTAATCATGAAAAGTCATGAAAAAATCCCTTAAAATTCACTAAAATTTAGTAAAAATATGAAAATTTATTCAATTTGGCAACCTAGTTTTTGAAAAAATCATGTGACACAATTTAAAATTTGAGTCGCCTACGGGGTCCAGAAAGTGGTGAAAAAGGCACAATTTTGACGTATTTTCACATTTTCCAAGAATGTAAAACAGGCTGGCAACCCAAAAAGGAGGGACAGAATTAGAAAAAACCCCATATGTCAATGAAAACATGGGCACTGATCTTTCTATATATGATGTTATACATGTGTTGTTGGTGTACTCCCCCCTTTGATAAGGTCTTCTTGTTTTGGTACACCACCAAATCACACATAGCCATATACTAATTAAAATGCCAAATAAACACCTGCTGACACAATTATTGTTATAAGGTAAACAAACTCCTGAATCAAATTCTTTTTGAGGTGTAGTATTTCACACGGACCATTGACAACCTGAGTAAATTTGGTTGAAATGAAGCAAGCATTAGCATTGTTGCAATTTTAAAATAATACAAAGAATGCCCCTTTAAGTGGCACACATGCATTTGACCACAATTATTATTCACACAAAAAGATGTTACCATAGGTAGTTCATGTAGGAAGGAATTTTGCATATCCAATGTACCATTATGCGATACACAATACGCATATTTAATAGATCACTTGCATCAAACAATGCCCCTTAATTGATCCACTTGCAATTGAACGCAATTGTGATTCATACAAAAGATGTACGGCCTAGAAGTCTCATGTAGCGAAGGAATTGTGCATAGCCATGTACATTCAGTGATACAGGCCAATTATGCATATTTCATTAGTCAATTTATCAAAAATGCCCTTAATCGGCCCACAGGCACTTTGACCAATTATGATGCACCCAAAAGAGGCATGGCAAGTCTGTCTTTATGCAGCGAAGGAATTGCCTATCCGACGTACGGTTTCAAGAGATACATTAATTACGCATATTTCCTTAGCTCATTGCCTACCTAAGCCGATTGTATCCCACACACGCTCAAATTGGAAAAAAAGATGCGCACCATGATAGCGTTCATGCAGTGAAGGCAATTTTACGTATCAATGTACCGTTTCAAAATTTATAGCAATTACGCGTTTTTGCATATGAATTAGCTCATTTGCATAATTAATTGCCCGAAATACGCCCGAAAATCTAATCAGTTCGAAAACTCTCCAGCACGCTCCCTTCCACCCAAGTTAATTCATCATACGCCTTACGGAACTCCAGAACACTTGTCACAAGCCTTGCGGGAAAATTTTCGTTAATTATGCACATTAGATACTAAATTAGCAAATTTTACGCCAAAATCTCTCAGGTCGAGAATCGTGGACCCGTTCTTTCACCAAGTTCATATCATAGCCCTTACGGAAACTCAGATACTCGTACACAAGCCCGGGAACACGGACGTCCGGCAGACAGACAGCATGAAAGACAGACAGACAGGACAGACAGGACAGACGAACAGACAGAAGACAGAAAGTGATTACGAAGTCTTGAGGAACCAAGTTAGGCGAGACAAAATCAGCTGGGGGAACAAGCATGCATGGGCTTAAATTCATTAATGGTAAAATTAGATTTTATTTTATAAAGATAAAAAAATGCCATTTTATGATTGATGCTGTCTGTGTCTATACAGAATTTGAATGCAAGGTAGTTGAATTTGGAAACAATGCCTGCATACTTTACCAAAGTAGAGCAGTTCATGAAATAACATGACTTACCTTGATGATAAAATGAATGAATTTTGAAAATGAAAAATCTATCAATAATTTATAAAGCAGTTGGCCAGGCAAAAACATGGGCAGAAATTACTGAATCATACTTTAATTTAAAAAAATATCTTCACAAAGCCGATTGAAGAGAAGGTCTTAACCAAAGATGAGTATTGTAATTGTCTCTGGGACTCTGTTTTATCCCAAAATAGTATAAATTTTGATAACAGATGAAAGTACAGTTTTTCTCAGTCATCCTGAAATTTCAGTCTTCAAATACATTTATCCTCCAAAAAAAATGCATTTTAATGGCTTAACCATAAATATCAGCACGGCACTTTGCAATATTTATTTATTTATAACATTCGGCATTTGCCCAGGCAGAACCCAATATTGCTATGGCATTAAATTTCAAGGGACGCCCCATAACGGGGTGTAAGATTTATGGGAAGCAGTCCGGATTTTTAGATGCAGTGAAACCGAATAGTGCTCGGAGAAAACCTGAGAGGATGGGTATAGATCGGCAACCAAGTTCACATACACATGGGTTCGACCGGGATTCGAACCCTGGCCGCATTGGTGAAGGTGAGCAACTCGACCCCAGCTAAAGCACCAACTTGCCCCCCCTACAATATGCAGTATTGCTTCTACCATCCAACCACAGAAGTTTGGTTTCCCATGAAACTTGTGGTGAGCATATGCACGTTGGCAGACTCTCATTATAAAGTAGAGAACATGATACACTTATCAATGCCAAACAGTGTCTTAATAATTTTCGAGGTGTTTAATTATAATTATGGCAATCATTTAAAAAAAGTTTGAAATCACAACTTATACATTATTACCTTTGGTATTTGGTTAGAGTCCGCACATCCTCTCTGCTCCCATAAAGCCCATAGAAACAATAGCACACAAAACATAGCTTAGAAAGTCGATTACCCCACCATACTACAGGGTTGCCCAAGAGGTATAACTCTGAATCAGTCTCATTCACACCAGCAAAAACGTTGACCCTGAATCGAAAAAGATAGACAATTTCTTCAAAATACAATTCATGTTTAAAGTAAGAATGAAACATGCTACAGAGCTAAAGGCAGACAACCCAAAATCAAAACTGACAGGTTTTTTTCTTTGCTACTTTTTTTAAATCTGTCCCCCCCCCCCCCCCCCCCCTAAGAGGCATCTCTTTACTCGATAGCTTGTATTTTGCAATTTTAGTTCTTTCATCTCTCACTTTGTTCACTTTGTGTACTTCTTTCTCTTTCTTTCATGTGCACTGCAACTTTTCCAGCTCCAATCATGCCTTCCATTTGTTAGGTAGAGCAATCTAAGAGCGTTCTGATAATTCCACTCTTGGGGTGCATACCCACCCATTATTTTTATCTATGAATTAAAGACACTATCAGTATTCACCAAACGGAGTCAAATATTTGAAATTTTTGCAGGAATAGCTCAAAGTGAAGGATACGTCTAGTGCATTTATAGAAGTTTATTTTTTCCAAACTGAAAATTGCTAAAAAGGGAAGACCACATCAGTGATTCACAGTTATGAATTCTTTCTTCAATTACGGTTGTATAGTCTCCCTACAGGAACTAAAATACCGATTCTGTTTCTTTAGGCCTGACTTGGGTTTTTATAACTTGAGGGTATGTTTTAGTATACGGCTACTTGGTAATCAACATGCAAAAATCTGATTTTTTATGATTTTTTTCGATATTCTGATTAATCAAATCACTGATGTTACCTTAAATCATTGTGTCATTAATGAAATCTGTACGGTTGTGTTAAGCACCTAAGGCATATTGCATTGGTGGTTAGAAGTCTAATCCCATGAGCTTAGTATATTGTTATGCTGCGCTTCAGTTGGGTACCCATGTCTGTTTTACCATTTTGCAAGAGTGGTTTTTGTAGAGCAGTTGCTTTGCTCCTGCCCCTTCCTCATTTAGCTGCTTCTTTCCTTTTATGCTCCTCCTTTACTTCTTGTCCTCCTCTCCCATATCTACTCTTTTTCTGTATTTCCTTCTCAGTCTCTTTTCCCATATACTCTTCCTTTCCTCTGCTCTAATCCCCTTTTGTTTCATTTCCGTTACAAACATATTTACAACCTACTTTTTTCTCCCATGCAAATCCCATCTAAACACAAATGACCTAACCCACCTTGTTTTGGACTTATTGAATGCAATTTTTCCATGTATATTCCAAATACCGATCATGAAATGCAAATTTTTCTTTTTTTATTAAAAAGATCAAGTATTTTATGTCACTTGCCAACAGTAACTAAGACTGCAGATCCGTCTGAGCATATTTTTCAATGGGGAAAAGAAATTGCTCAGTTGATGATGTTACAATGAGATTTGGCTTTGTCCATATTGGATATATGATCCGATGATTTTGCACTTGACGTCTCCTTCACCCTTATAATGATAGGCCACTGCCACTGTCGTGAGTCACTTCTTCTTCTTTTGTTTTAAAGCCACTTTTCCTCCTTAGAATATCACAAGTACGGTAGTATTAATTAAAATGAAATGGTTGTGAAAACAACTTGAAAAAAATACCTTTCAGTGATATTTGATTGGTGTGATACAGTGGGTATAATGCCAGACTCATAATCCTAAGGTTGTCCGTTTAAGAACTTAAAAACGTAAGTCTGCCTGCAACCAATGTGTTGGCACTTGGCAAGGCACTCGGGGGGGGGGGTACCTGCACTTTTGCCTCTCTCTAACCACCCAGGATTGACATGGGGAATCCATTAAGAGGAATATTAGAATCGTAAGTGCTTATAGCTAGTTGCACCATATTAAAGCACAATGATTCGAAGATATGGTATTCTACTAATTGACAACTGTGAAAACAACTTCACCTTTATTACTTCCATAAAGTTAGGTAAAAGGCAAAGGTAATGAATGTGTGGGGTTAAAAGGTTAAAGATTCTACTGAAGCTAACATAACCAGCTCTACTCTAAAAATGCTTCTTTACTCATATGTCCTACAGCAAGTCTGGTTTTACCTTCCCTGCAAATATCAGTATCCAATTAACACAATTAGAGAGGCAAGTGGAGATATAGTGGTCTTGCCCAAGCACACAACACACTTGTTTTATGGGGTTTTGAACACACAAACATTTTAGTATGAATCCAATATACAGCCAGACCCGCTAAACCACAAAGCACTATTTAATACTAATACTTACCCAGCGGGCAATCCCCGCCCGTTGAACGTCAATTGTCAAGAGTTTTAGAATTTTAACGTCAAAATGCAAATTTGCAAATTAATCCACATGTTTTGGATGTCGATTCATTTTTTGACTTACATTCTAAAACCTTGCGACCTGTTTTTGCACTGACAAGTGTTTGCGTCCCTCTAAAACGACTACGCCCACAGTAATTGATTCAATCATTACTCATTACCGGTAAGGCAGATGCCATGTGATTCCAGTAGTGTTTCTACATAGATGGGGTAACCGTTAAAACTGCTGGTTTGGTACTGTAAAAGATAGAACGAATAAGATCCATATTGCTTTCCATGAACATGAGGATGTACTACGTTGGTTTTTAATATTTTTATATAATAATGCCACTGCTTTGAGCCAGGCAATCTTGTTATAGTATTGCATTGCTGAGGGAAAAAACATTTGTTATCATTAATACTACGACTACTAACCAAAGTCTAAATCCGGTTTTATTCCCGTCAACGGGGGTGGCCGGATGCAACTCACATTTGCCAGCACCACCGCCCTGACTCCTCCTCCTTTCACCCGATCTCAATGCATCCTCCATCCTCAACCCAACCCCTACTCTCCTCCTCCACATTGTTTTCTTCCAGGTCTTCTTTTGGATGTCCCCTCCTCCTCAAACCACTCACCTCGAACTCAAAAGCCCTTCTTAACATGCTCATCATCCTTCCTCAACACATGCCCATACCAACTTACGCTCTTCTCCTTCGCCAACTCGTTCCACACACCACACACCGCCTCTTCCAAACCAACATCTGCATAAGTCCTCGTCTTCATCCTTTCCTCAACTTCACACACATCGCTCTAATCATTGCTCTCTCTGTGTCCTCCTCAAAATCCCCCATCTCATTTTCACTTCGACACCACGTCCTCACCCATACAACAGCATCACTGATCAACACAGCTCTTATATCCACCAATTCCTTTCATCTTCAAAGGATATCTTTTTTCCCAGGCAACAACTCCCCACGTTCCCTAAACTTCACCCCCCATACCTCCTCTCGCTGTCACAGCCACCCCTCACATCCACCAACCCCACTAACCTTATACCCTATGTTGTGAACTCCTTCACTGACTCCTCCCCATCACACACACTTTTCCCTCCTGTTTCCACCACCATCCCTCCAGCTTCCCTTCGCACATCTTCAGCACGCAAAATCTCTTGCCAAACTAGGGGTCACTCTCTCATCTTTGTGCATCTCCCATGGATCCATTCCCACATTTCTCAACAACCACACTGAATTTCTTTTACTCTATCCACACAACCCCCATGGGTCTAACCTTACTCCACTACCCTCCCTCTCTCCCCCCACTCACCAGCACTTTCGGTCTTTCCAAGTTTACCTTCAGACCCTTACTCTCGAAAGCCTTCTTTTCTTTCTTCCATTCCAAAACTTCTCTCCCTCAGTCCCTCCACTGTCTCACTCATTAAACCACGTCCTCCGCATACAACTCTCCACTCATCAAACCTTCTTGCACGTCTCTGTGACTACATCAAGCACAATTGCAAAATAAATGGCCAGTACAGAACCTTGATGCACACCCACTCATCACCTCAAACTCCCGGACAACTCAGACCCACTCTAACTTTTGTTTTGGGGCTCCTTCATACAAACTCATTACTGCTCTAACCACTACTTCTGGTATCTCTCTCTTCCTCATCGCCCACTCAATCCATCAATCACTTTCCTATGTACCCTATCCAACGCCTGCTCCAAGTCTACAAAACACATATACAAACAGCTTCTTCCCTTTAGCTCGGTATTCCTCTTGGCAACTCTTAAAATAAATACTAAACACTGCATCTAATCGTTCCCTTCCCTGCATAATAAACCCAAATTGCATCTCTTCCACTATCTTCCGAATCCTATGCTCCAGAAACCCTCTCCACAATCTTCATTGCATGCTCTAACAACTTCACCCCCCTATACGCCCCACAAACCCCCCCTCATTTGCCAAATCCCCCCCCCCCCCTTTTTCCCTTTAAAAAATTGAATTACCACACTCAACTGGGGCCCACTCACCGGCAGCCCTACCCCATCCAACACTCTCTGACACAAACACCCATCATCACACCATCCCTATATCTCCACTGCACTAATCATCTCAGCACTCACTCTGAGGGTCCAACCGTCCGTTCCCCTGGGTTTCATTTCCTCTTATTGCATTCACCACTTCTTCCCGACTCACCCTCTTAACTGGCCCTTCCACCACACAGCCTCTACCTTCTGATCCCACCATTCTCCTCATTCATGATTCTTCTCCATATGCTCTTTCCCATCCAGACTCTTCGGCTCCTATCTTTTCTCACTGAAAATCAACTTCCATCACTTCCTCTCATACATCTTCCCCCTTCAACTCTCTTCCATCCTTTTTTCAGTGCCTTCACTATCTTATATACCTTGTTTTGATTCTCTCTCACTCACTCATCCCCTCGCTGCATCCTCCTTCATAGCCTTCGCAAACACTTTCTTTGCTCGCTTCTTTAGCCTCTTATAGCTTGCCTTTATTCTCTTCCGTACCATTTTTTCTCATATTCTAAATGCCTCCTTCTTTCTCACAGCCGCCTCCCTCACCTCATCATTCCACCACCTTGTATCTCTCCTGTCTCTCCTCCTTTTAATTCCCACACACTTCATCACTGCCTGTACACCACCCCCTTCTTTAAAGCACCCCCACAATCTGACACATCAGTCCCCACAAGCTCCCCTACTTCTCCCTCAAATTCTTTCTTGTCTCTTCTTCTTTTCATCAGCTCCATACTTTCCTCTCTCATGCACTACCTTCCTCACCCCCTTTTTCACCTTCCTCTTATCCCCATCTTCACCACCCACCGGTGTTGCAATTCTCCAGGAATTACCTTCCATTCTTCAATATTTCCTCTTCCTCCTTATACCCACTGAACACAAAATCAATCTCCGTCTCCATTCCCCTTCCCCTCCCGAGCTATATTTCACTTTCCTTTGTCCTCTTTCTTTTGACCATGTATTTGCAATGCACATCTCTTTCTCATCACAAAACTCCAGCAACATTCTTCCTTCCAGATTCCTCGCTCCAAACCCAGTTCCCCCCTCCATGAACACAGCTACCCTTCGATCCTTTTCCCCCCATGCCATTAAAATCACCAACACATAAGACCATTCACCACCACTTTGTCCCCTCCCATTCCGTTCCTCCGCCAACTCATTAAAACTGTTCCTTTTCTTCACGCTTCCTCCACACGTGGCGCCTAACCACATATCACACTCAACCTAACTACCTCTTCCTCGAAAACCATTATAACTGTTATCACCCAAAAAAAAAAAAAAAAAAAAAAAAAAGAAAATAAATCGCTCCTCCTTCTTACCTAGTACCTCCACCACCTTTTCACACACTTCCTCCGCTTTCACCAAGACTCCCCACCCCCCAATCCCTTCAACTATTTTCCTGCCCAACACAACTTATATCTTCTTCCCTCTACCCCAAATTATAGTGTGAATTATTTAGTAAAAAAGATTTACACAGTGTTACCTAACTTGGGACCAACATAGGTTTTAAATTGGACACAAAGTATCTGTAGGCCCTTTCCCTGCCTTTTATGCTACTAGTGAGGTCAAATATACATGGTATCAGTCATCAGGCAGTCAATTTTGTATACGATCTTACGCTGTACAGAACAAACACCAATTCTTACCCATACTAAGACTAAACCTACCCTCTCTTACAAAACATACGCTCACACAAGCGCACAACCACACAGACACACACACACACAATACAAACCACCGCACCCACCCTCACACACACACACACACTATAACACCGTCTACACACACACCCGCACACACATACACACACACACACGCACATACCCACACCACACAAATGTATATATTCACTTTACATCTTACATCTTGGCTTAATGTGGTCCTCTATACATTCCATAAGGTCCTTTTTGTCTCTGATGTAATGGATTACAATGTGACCTCCACTGCTCCCATCCCCTGCAAAGTCAAATCAATTGAAATGTTAGTTACAAGTGTACGCAGACATCAGGCATACTAATTTTTTAAAACTCCATTGATGGAAAACTGCAATTTTGATTTTGATCTGAATTGTGGCCGCCGGAATTTTCAAAGGTCCTCTTTAATGTCAATTTTGGATGTAATAAAATTGATCATTCTTTTCAGATTGTCTATTGTTTGTCATCAAATCAGCCATACGGTGCTAAGTAACCGTCATATTCTTTGGAGGGGTCACAAAGATTTGGGTCCACATTTTGGGACATAACTAAACAGATCCCCATGCTGTAAGATGATCAGGTCACTTCAAGCCTAATTGTAACAAGTTCATCACTTCCTAATTTTCATGACAAACTCTGCTTTCTTTCTAACATTACAAAAGAAAATACGAACCACCATTACTGTTAAGATGAAGGATCTCTAGCAAATATATCTATACAACTTTTCCTAGTCATTATTTTATTTTGATGAAGTGAGAAGAGAGTCATAAAAATATCACTTGGAGGGTAAAAAAGACTTTTCCCATCTTATTAATTGGACCCTATCCCAAGAAAATGACAAGGCCTACTAAGACCAACTTTCATAAATTTGATAAAATGTCAAGATATTCGAATTCAGTCATCAGATGCAATTTGCAGAGCTATTGGCATGGGCAGAGAACACTCTTTCATGTATGTATGTTTGTTTTTGTGCCTTTTTCATAATGTAGAATATTCAAAAACCTTAAGTTTTATAAATCATTTAACTAAGCCCTGATTTCCTTTCCATGTTGACTGCATAATATGCATTTCCCTTCTGAGAAGTGGCAGGCCCCAATTACCATAATAACACCCCTACAAGAGAAATGGGCTCGACCATTGACCCCAGGTCAACCCGTCGACCTTAGCTCTTCCTTAATTCCGTTTTGTGGCTCAAGCCCACACGGACGCGCGTATATATCATGCTGTGGCGCGGGCCCGGAAGCGTGAAGTCAAAATTGGGAAAGGAAATCAGGCTTTCAGCTAAATGATTTAAAACAAGATGTGTTTTGAATAATCATTACACTGAACTGATTTCCTTTACACCATGTTGACTGAAATATAAGCATTAACCCCGTTGAATGCATAATTTCAATCAACACCAGACTAGCAAACACTCAGTCGGAGGTGGAGCATGATATCTCATAGCACAGCCAACATAATCAGCCAACGGCGAACCCGCACTAAACTAACGTAACATACTGTTAAGGCCCTAAAGGCATTAACATACAAATCGGGGACATCGATGCTCACCTACAACGGAATACTCCGGGGCGAGCGTCAAGTCGGCGCCCGGATGGGAGACTTTATGTATAGTGGTGAAGTGAATTTAAGTGTTGTTTCTGCAGGAGTGCCCTCTCAACGTTCTCTTGGGGAGTTTGTACGTTTCTGAGTACACCGACGAAAACGTTTGTGGGAGCCCTCCACGACATAGCCTCGCAGTTTTCAGCAATGCTTGATTCCGCTGTGGTAGGCCCATGACGAAGTGGATATTACGAACAGAATGTGCTCGAGCTTGGGAAGCTACTATCACCGCGTTGGAATCATTAATTACAGAGCTATATCCATCTAGCAAGTGTCGCTTTGACCGGACCCTTGGGGGGAGCGTGTGTAGAAACAACGAGGCCGTTTCGAGCCCCTGAGCGGACTAGGTTTACGTTTATAGTACTCAAGGCCGAACGGGACACCACAGGCCATCTTCCCCCACCGAAAATGGGTTTTGACATGCAATCGGGGTAAGATAATTGTTGAGTGTCGATGAGGATTGAACTCGTTCTTCGCCAGAAAATCCGGCCTGAAGAACAATTTTGACCCTTCCCGATGAATTCTACGCTGACATAGAGATTCTTGATCTCCTAGCTCGTCTCCCAGAGGCGAGAGCGACCAGGAAGACTTTCTTAATGGTGACAGTTTTAAGTGATGCCTCACCATTGGTTCCGAACGGGGCTTCACTAAATAGTCTAGGACAGTATTAAGGGTCCCAGGGTGGGAACTGTCCGTCCGGGCCGGAGGTCGTGTATTCAACATCCCCTCTATAAGGAGACGGATCGAGCCATCGTCATTATGGTTGAATCCCTCATCGAAACCTCTATGGATCGCTAGGATAGCGGACTTGTAGTTTTCTGACCGTCGAAGGTTCAAGTCCGCTATCAAAGCGTTCAGTGAGAAAGTCAGCTATCTCGGCTACAGATGCCGATTCTGATACACCTCTCGTCGCTCACCCCACCAGCGGAATAGGGCCAAGCCGCTTCGAGTAAGCGTCCATGGTGGACTTCCTGCTTCCAGCTGATATGAGCGAGGAAGCCCTCTGCGAAAAGCCAGAATCTCGCATCGCTGGCCAGATATGGCCACACAGTCCAACGCAGGTGCTCAGCGACAGCTGGCGCTCCTCCGTCCGGAAGGGACACTATGTCCGGACGGATCGGTAAGAGAACGCCGCGTCAGAGCCCGCCAGCGATCCACTCATTGGGCGAAACCAAAAAAAAAAGGTGTTTCGGGGGGCAAAAGGGAGCGATAGGATGACACGGCACGCCCTCCCGTCAATTTTTGAAACTACACGATGTAGGGTCGGAATTGGTGGGAAGGCGTAGGCCGTGATCCCCGTCCAGTCCATCGCCAGAGAGCGTTGACTGCGTACGCCCCGGTCTTGAGTCCGGGTGCAGTACAGGGGAGCTGGTGACTCAGGTTCGAGGCGAACAGGTTGATTTCGAGAACATATAACTCTCGAAGATCTCCCGCAACGACATCTCGGTTCAGTATCCCTTCCGATGCTGTCGTCTCGCCGCGAGACAAATCGTCGGCAAGGAAGTTGACGGCCCCCCCGGAATGTGTACTGCAGACATCGTGATGGCCCGATCCCGACACCCCGCTATGATGCTCAAGCGTTGCGACAACAGTGGCCTGGACCCGAGTCCCGCCCGTCTTGTTGAGGTAAAGGCCCCCACGGTGGAGTTGTCCGCCTGTACCAGGACACTGGAGTTGGTCCCCATCGCCTCGAAGTGCGCAGAGTTCTTTCTACTACTTGCCCACAATTCGAGGCGATTGACATGGGCCTCTGGGCCCTCGGTCTGGGACCACGTCACCGAGGCGCTGAGGTCTAGGGTGAAACCCCCCAACCCTACTTCGACGCGTCCGTCTGATGACAACATCGACAGGAGCCGCGGGGAAAGAGATTCCCCGAGTCACTTGGGGCGTGAGACCCACCATGCCAGTGCTCCGGCTCCCCGAGTGATGGGGATCAGACGGAGTCTGGGTGCTTGAGCGGCCTGTAGTGTCGCCCGGGTGCATTTGAAGCAGCCTCAGATGGAAGCGACCGTAGGGACAAGGTCGACGAGAGAGAGTGGAAACTGGCCATCAAGCCTAGCAGGCGAAGCCAGTCTCGAGCGGGGCCTGCGTACGCAGCGCCATGGATGTCGCAGCGGTGAACAACAACATCCACCCGCTCGGCCGTCGGCTCTCTGCCATGCCCGGCAGCAGTTGCAGCCGAGCACCAGTCCCTCAGGTCCTGAGAGAAGGGGGTTAATGCCTATTTGTCGAAGTTGGACATGAAACCCCAACCTCTGCAACCACCTGGATGGTACTACCTGACCATGATCGTTCCGTCGCCTGGGGCACGGACCGTAGATTATCCAATCGTCCAGATACATTCAGAGGTTGAGCCCCCTGACCGCCTGAGGAAGGCTCCCACCTCCCGGGTCACTACTGTGAAGAACCCTGGGAGAGGTTGAACGTCCGAAGGGGAGGCACGTCCACTAGTACGACTGGCCCCGGATTTGGAATCTGAGCCGGCGACGGTCTGATTTGGGCGACTGGAACGTGTAGGTGGGCGTCTTTCAGATCTAAAGAATACGCCCAGCTCCCCTTCAAAACGGACACGCATGCTCGCCGCGAGAGTTTCCATCCTTAACTCTTCGGCTTGAGTACACATTCAGAGGCTTCAGGTTCAGGATGGGACGCCAATCCCCCCCGGTCTTCTTGGGGGCCAAGAAGAACGTCGACCAGACCCCCTCGTTGGGAAAGGTGGGGGTTCGACTGGGGAGATGGCAAAACCCTTCGCCAGAGCGCCGAGAGGCCCCGTCAGAAGAACACTGTTCTTCGGTTCCCCCGAAGGGGGTATGCTCGGATTGGGAGTCGCCGGGGTTCCCCGCAGTGAACTCTATCGCTATCCCCCGTTCCACAACGCTCAGCACCCAAGGTGAGGGAGAAATGGCTGGCCATTCCGGCACGTAAGAACTCAGCCGGAGGTGGTAAGGCTTCCCTCCCCTAAGGAGAGACCCGCGCCGCCGTGCCCCTCAGACGAAGCTTCTTCTTCCCCCCCTTCCCAGCGCCGTTTGCTTTTGGAGGAGGAAACGAGGCCTTCGGGCCAGGCCCCTGGCTTTCTGAGAAGAATAGCCGGAGCGGCGGGCTTCTTGGGTTGCTGAGGCAGTGTCGGCTTCGCCGGCTTGACGGAACGGGCCCGGAAGAAGAAGAGCGCGGACCGCTTCCTCTTCTTCTTAGCCGAAGATCTCCCGGAGGAGATCTTCCCCTGAGCTTCTTGCGCGCCTGCTCCGACTCTACTCGCTCCGCTGAGGCAAGCAGAGAGTCCGGAACGAACCTCCGAAGAGGACGTCCCGCGACTCGGGCCTTGGCCTTAGAGACCTCCGATGCTAGATCGGCACTCAGGGTGCGGAGAGTGAGCATGGGCGTTCTCGCGTCGCAGGAAGCTGATGCGACACGCCATAGACATTGAAGTCTCTGTTTGCCGGGTACTAGCGAGGCTAGTACCGGTAAGGCATCAAAGGCTTCCGGGGAGAAAACTCCATCCTCGCCCACTGAGGATCTGATCTCGTGGGCGAGGACAATAGAGAAAGCGCCTAGTCGGATACCAGAGGTCACCGCCAGGTCTAGGTCTTCAACTTGATCCTCCCAGAAGGGAGAGAAGGCATCTGAGCACCCTTGCCCGTTGGCAAACTTGGCTCTAGGTCAGATCTATGGTCAGGAGTCCCAGGAAGGAGTTGTGAATCTCCTTCGGCAGTCCTCAACGACCGTCCGAAAGTTTCACACACCGGGTATCGAGAGAGCTTCTGAGACCTCCCCGGAGCGCGTTCCACAGTAGACCACAACGTCTGTGGAATCGTCAACGCTGGAACGCTTTCCGGGGGAGGATGGGGAAGCCCAGATTGAGCTGTCCCGCCTCCGCACCCGCTCAGGCGCGCAGGGCAGGCCAAGAGACTCGGCCGCCCTGCGCAGCCCATGAGGGGTTGACCGACGTGCGAGAATCCACCTCCTCTGTTCCGAAGGCTGCCGCGGACGTCTAAGGCTGCGAAGGTGTTCATCACACCAAGGTGACTCACCTCCGAGCCCGAGTCCACCCCGCCATCCGCTGTCCTCCCGAACGTCGGAGGTGTGCGTAGCCCGGTCTGGAGTCCTGAGAGGACTGAGCGACGGAACGAGCGGAAGAAGGCAGAGGGCCAGGCGCCGCCACCTGGGAGGCGACACCAGGGCCTCCGCGGGACCAAGCCAACTGGCTAGGCTGGCAGCAGTATCCACGATTCCTTCGACTGCACCAAGCCCGACCCTGACGAGGTACGGCCGAGAAGTCATGGGTCGACAACCCCGTCCCAGGCACGTAGGCCAAGGTAAGTGGACGGGTACCCGCCCTGCCCCGGCCCGGTACCAGGCTGAGCCACCGCATCTTGACCGGCCCCCGGTCGCAAGACCAAACCAGACTGACCAGCCCCAAAGTCCAGCACGACTGGGCTGGATAAGTCACGTACGGGGAGGCAGCGTAACCTGAGAAGTTAGGCTGGCGGGTACTGAGTCCCCCCGGGTAGGGCCACGTATGCGCCCCGTAGGAACGCCAGTGTCATGGGCACCCACCGGGTACCCCACCATAGGCGGACCGCCGTGGAGACAGTGCCTGGCCGGAGGACCATCACTAACTAACCACAGCAGGCGTACCCCCATGAGAGGCCTTAGCGACCTAGTCCAGCTGGGGCACTCTGCGGAGGCCACCCGCGGAGCACCGCTCGCCACGCCAAGTCCCGAAGGACCCGTGCGCGTATGGCGCCAGCTGAGGAGGCACAGCATGGCTAGCCAGGCTAGAGATGGGGGGTGCAGCGAGGTAGTCCACCACCCCTGTGGCGTCCGCAGAGGATACCGAAGCCAGCGCCCCCTGTTTTTGCCAGCCATACCCCGAAGTAGTGGCTACCGTAGTCGCGGAAGAAGTGCCCGAAGACACCAGTACCGCAACCACGTTAGTGTGGATCACGGCGATGGATCAACCCGGCGACATGGCACCACCAATCACCTCTCCCACCACCGGAATGTCCGCGGCCGCCAACCCCCCTTGGGGATGGGCTCAATGGTTTACCCCTTGAACGTCCTCCGACAGTCCAAGACCGAAAGATGGCGCACCGGTTGGTGCGGGAACATTGGCCTGTGATCGACGAAGTCGGATGGGTATCCCACTCATGAATGAAGCGGGGCAGCAGCGCACGCAATTATGCGCCATGACGGGTGAGGTTGAGTTGCTAGATGAATAGCTGCGCAAAAAAAACCGTACATAAAAATAAAAAGCGTGCCGTGGAGGTCTCCCGGTACGCAAACGTCAATACACAAAACCACTCGGTAACTGAGTCACGAAAACGGTTAAAGAAATTTTTCAAACACAGTATTTGACATAATTTTATTAGTATACCACAAGCATATAATAAATAATACACACATCACCAAACATATAGATTGTTAGCACGCAAGCCCGCTAACAAAGACAGTAACAAACTCACACCTAGTCAAAGGCAGTCAAAGCCGCAACACTTGCGTCAATGGCTGCCTTTGGTTTACCTTGTTTCCCGCTACCAGATCACATGACCGCACTGGCGGCAAAAAAGGGCACTAAAATAAGAGCTCTCCGACGGCGTAAAATCCCGTTTTATTTCCGGCATAATGAGCGCTATAAAATCCAGTATATAACCAGTATATATTTCAGAAAGATATGATAGTAGTAGTATGAGTATTCCGTATGAGACAAAACTAGTCCAGTATCAAAATTCTCAGTTGATTTTGGCTGTAAATGGAGAGCTGCGGTAACAAACACGCGTCCGTTTTTAATAACAGCCAAAACGTATTGAGAAGAGGCTAATGTCGACAGGTGGTGGACCGGGGTCACTGGTCGAGCCATTTCTCTTTTATCTTTGGGGTTTAATTATGGTATTTGGGGCATTCCACTTCTCAGGGGGAAATGGCATATATTTTCAGTCAACATTGGTGTAAAGGAAATCAGTTCAGTGTATGATTTATGCGTGCCAGTTAGCACATGCATACAGAATCTTTGACCAGAAAGTATTTTGTGATTTTAACAGTTTTTACCAAATGCGCGAATTTAATTTCCGGTAATACAAATCTATGGAAAAAGTTATTTTTTTTGCGAGCTTTTATTTTTTGCGTTTTTATGTTCCCTCAGCGAATTCCGCTAAAATTAAAACCCCGTCGCAAAATGTCCACTTAAACAGTATTACAATAACATCAATGGTTTCTACTGGTAGTCTTTGATGAAAAGGGCAATCAAAAAGAATACATGGTGTACAGTATTGTGTTGGATGCTAATTAACTCACATACATCCTGAAAGTAAAACCAATAAGCTGTTTGCATTTTCTTCCTACTTTAATTGAATTCTGGGGCATAGTTTCTTGTGGCTTAAATAAGAGGGAAGTAGTAATTGTGTTTTTTATGAGCATATTAAATCTTACCATTTGAGAGTTTGTTGAATGAGAATGCGTGCCACTCCATTCAAATAGTGGTATTAATTTATTTTGGTTTTTCATTATCACAGTTTTGTGACACTTCCTGGTTTTCCTCCAACAATTTCTACTTTCCAGATGCATTAACATCACCTGTACCATTCTGAAGATATACAGATAAAGAACTACATGTCATTATGATAGAAACATCTGCTCTTTATAATAGTTGTACTAAATACTTTGATGATAATGGCATTTTCTGGAAAATAGTATCTATGTGTCTTTACTAAATGCTTCCAGATACATCAATGATTTTGGTCTCATTTGTGATAGGTTTTGTTTGGCCCAAACATGCAAAGTACTCAATAGTGTTGTTTGGATCATGATTCAACAAGAAACAAGCCTAAACATGGGATTACATGGGTAATGGTTAAGTACTTGCCTCACAGTAACAAAGGGTCCCTGGTCTGAATCCACGCAGGAGCATTGGTGGGATTTAGATTCATGCTTAACAGTTTGCATTTAATTTAATAAGATCTAGAAATTCAAATATCACAAATTATGCTTTTATTAAATTGAAATCGAGCAAACAAAACAATAAATAACCAATAGTACTTTGGAGGGGAATAAAGGGTCATTTTCATGATGTTACTCATATGAAAAAAGCAATCTGGTACGCGTGCTTTCTTGGTGTGTGAGCACCGATTATGGTGTGCACAGTCTGCAGAGCACCATGAGCATGCTTTATGGGGATATTTCACGTGTTAAGGTGCTTTTTATGTCTTGGGATCCCCCGCGATTCATGGACGTAGTATCAATTTTGATATCAGATGAACGGCCGTATTTTTTCATTATCGTACATGAAATTCAGCCTTTCAAATCATTTCTGTCTCAAGACACAAGTAAAAACTCCATATTAATGGTAACAATCAATATAGCATAGTGACTCGGGTGTTGCACTATGCATTATCAGTTTATTATTGACATCTAGCATCCAAAACACAAGTTTGTTCCTCACGGTTTACTGATTGTCAGTGGTACAAGTGCCAGGCTCTAATACAAGTAGAGAACACGATATACAAAACGGAACAAGAACCTTTAAAAATACTCTTTTTATGATTTGCATCTAAGAAAGCTCTCAAATACGAAAAAAATGTATATTGAAATGTACTGTGCATAATAAATTTAAAAAGAATTACACAAAATGAACTATACTAAAAAAGATAACTAAAACAACACTTCTTTCATATTAAAAGACATTTCAAAAAGAAAGATACTCTCCATTAACAAGTGACTGAAAGGTGCCGTACACTCATTGGGGCTGGGTCATGTGACATTGAAGGTTCCTTTTAGTACTGATGAATTACATACAGTAATAAACAATGAAATGACATTCAGCCAACAAAGGGTGCAACTCAGAGAGGATGGCTGTTATGGATTGCTTAGCAGTTAAAGGGGACAACCAGAGTTGTCGGAGGATTCACAACATTATCATCTCAATTTCCACCCTTTTTCATATGTGAGTAAATCTATACTCAATTTTTTCTTTTCTCTGCAGAGATGTCATATTTCTGATGTAGCTTTTAAGCATATAATGGAAATGTCGTCTGGTGGCTAAATTCAGCCTTTACACTCAACAGCATACTGCCTCATTATGAAGACTTAGTGGAAAACCAGATAATTGACCGGATGCACTCCTGACGGCCAACCCCCCCCCCCCCCCCCCATTCATTTACCGTGGGCCTAGCTGGGTAACCACGCCCACCATGCAAGGCGCATGATAGAACAGTGTGGGTGATCCATTGCTTCCCCTCCAGAGCCGATGCACTTGTAGGTAGTTATTTTTTTAGTTATACCAGGGTAGCTGCCAGCTCCACAAGCGGATTTGCTTATGAACCTGATGGGGTGGCGGTTAACCGCCAACAATCCGACTGGGACAGGCAGTACTGTGGTTACTAGGATAGCAGTAGCAGGCCCTCAAGTACTGACCTACAACGTGTGGCACGTGTTAAAACGCTTTGCTTGAGTCACCTACACCACCAAACATGTGTTGCCGTCAATGCACATATGTAGGGAAGATGAATTATTAACACACCGTACACAACATAATGGTTCACATCTAGTTTTAACATATATCCACATCCCAAATGCACAACAGATGTGTTTCTGTCTTCACATCCCAAATGACAATCAAGTGTGTGTTTCAGAACTAAAAGACAGTAACTGGGCCATGACAAACATCAATGCAAGATACAAATCATAGGCCTCATTTTCTGATTTATTTATTAGCTTCATGAGGGGTTAAAAAGAAGAACAGGCTTTTGGTCAACGTACCCCAAATGTTCCAAGCGTATGAGATCCCCATGATGTACAAACCTCACGGTCTCTTCAGATCCTCTTCGTCAGGATATGATCAATCTTTCACCAGCCCTTGTTATTGTCACTTTGTGAGTGTATGCAGTTATCTGATTGATGCAATAAAAAATGAACCTCAACATACAGAGTGGTCAAAAAAGTGACATTTTTTGTATTAAAATTCCCAAATGTGGGTGGACTATAAATTGTTTGAAGAGATATTTATACTACAATATCTTGTGAACTGATTAAAATGACATTGAAAAACAGAAGCTCCAAATAACAAAATGGCGGGTGTGTAGAGAAAAATAGGTCAAAACCACTTTGCACAATGTAGTGTAGGGGCAATGGCAATCGTGGTTAACCATAATCACTATCATTGCAAAAGTAGGCCTACTCAAGTACTCAAGCTTTGTTTCGTGCCATTTTCAAAATGTGTCAACAAAATTGTAGTTGATAAATATTTCAAACAATTTTTTGAGTGTGTCTACCCACGTTTGAGAAAATTTGCATAAGAACAATGTGTACAACTTTTTTGGACACCATCTGTAAACATAAACATTTAATTTGGTTACAACGGAAGTTCTGTTTTATGACTCTCTTGAAATTTATCTGCTTATTTTCAATTTCAATACTAACTCACATGGGATCTTTAGAGAGTATGTTTGCATGTATTTTGGGATCTTGTTGCCTGAAAAATGTGAAGTTTGTATTCGGTTTTGATAGACCTTGTTATGTCAGTAGTAGTAGTCGTAGTAGTATGCGTTCATTATAGGTGAGTTGGGTGGTTTGGTACGATATTGCTTAACACCCATTAGGGGCCAACCATTATGCACGTGTTCCTAGGACCAGCTTGGGCCAGTCAGGAGTTTCGCTCGTAATCACAAACTGACTGTGATTAAATGAACAGGGATGAACCTCACGCTGCTGGGCCATATTGAAGAACAGAGGAATACTTAGTTTTCCTCGGAGATGACCAGCGGGTAAAGAATAAAATAAACAAAACAAACAAGTACATGGGATCGACTCCTGCTTAACATCCCGCTGAAGGATGGCTATTCTCATGGTTCATTGCCAAGTCATGAAACAGGGGGCTTCATGGAACTTGGGCAAATAACATGGGGAGAGTGGAATACAGTTAATTTAATCAATAGCTCTTACAAATAAATCCAAAGAATTTGTATTTTGATTTAATTTCCACAAGTGAACCAGCCGGGAATTGAACCGGGGGACCTCCTGCACCAAAGGTGAACTCCTAACATGTGGGCCACGCTCTCCCACCGAGTGTAAAGTTGTATGATTCACGTGTTTAGAGGTTGGTGTATAGTTTATTTTGCTTTCTGTGGTTAATATGGCCATAATAATTCTTCGTCTGACTTGTTGCTTGCTCGCCCCAATGCCTTCTGGGTAGAGATGCCAATGTGAATGCAGAAGACCGCCACCAGCTCTGTCTTGAGTGGATCATGCTCATAGGCAAATTGTAACAGATAAATATGAAAACAATAAGCGATATAATTTTTGCAAAGCAAGTGGCTTTCCCAATTCTTTGTATGAAGGTATGAGCGAGTAGCACTTTGGTAACTACAGTGAAGCTCAGGCAGAAGGTGTATTATAAACCTGGGCCATTATTCATGTATCCTACGGATAACATGTCAATCACCAAAGTTCAACTCCAAGTTGAGATGAATCGGATGTATTTGACAATATTTAGCATTTACAGTACCGTAGGAGTTACCTATAGTAAAATTCCAGATCAGAATCTTATGGAGTACTGTTTTGAATTTTTTATATGAAGGACATCTATTTCACTGGTTATATGAACAAGCATATGTATATGATTTGAGGCAGTCTAATGATGGCTGTCCTCTGATATTCCCTGCAAGCCCCTTTAACATGGCAAAGTTGTTCCCATAATTGCCCCTCCCAGACAGTAATAGGGTCCTACAGCATCTACAAACATAATCTTACCTTCTGGCATGGGCTTTACAGGATGTTCCCCAAGAGTTGAGATTGGAAAGAAGAACTATAGCAAGCCATTTCCGGGACCACTGACAAAAACCATAAATATGTATGAGATCAAGTGAATGAGGTCACTGTCTCTGATATGACTAGAAAAGTACTATTTTCTCAAGAACTCTGTGAATCTTGAGGGATAAAGGTGTTGGTTTGGATGTAAGAAGGCGATATTAGCACATTTTGAAGAGGCCCAATTTTCAACTTTGATATTATTTGCATTACGTTGTATTGTCTAGGAAACTATACTGCGAACGAGAATGCTAAAAAAATGCGTTAATATATCACAAAATAAGCGATTTGTAATTAGATTGCGGATCCCAGATGGGACCCTAACGGGCAGCGCTGGAAATGCTAAGTTTTGTCCGTCCATGATGGAAATAGTGCCATCTCGAGAAAATACACCACTCGTAAATTGGTTGCCGAACTATTAAAACAACGAAATGAATGAGCGTAGACACTCATATGGCACTATTTCACGCCATTTTACACATTGGGAAGGCCGTGCCAGCAGCGTTGTATTATATCGGGGGATCCCCGATAAGATTTTCTTAGTACAAAAAGTCCTTCAGTTTGTGACACACTAGACATTGTTTTCGACTTACCATTCCCAGGTAGAGTTTACTAGCCAGTTACCAAGCCAACGTGTTACAAATCCCAATTTTGAAAAAATGGGGGGGGCGCTCTTCAAAAAAAAAATGTGCTGTATTGCGTAGAGTGAAACTGCTTTACCGAGTATTATGAGCTACAAAAATGCACATATAAACTCTCTCCCCAAACTTCCTATGATTAACACTTGATGAAATGAGCTTGCAAAAGGAAGCCAACATACACAACAGCTGTAAAAGTATCAGAACAAACCACACGCGCGAGATAAGATAGATGCTTGGCTAAATCATCTGTTCAGAAAAACGAACAAAATCTCTGCATTGCAGAACGACAAATTATCGCGTATATTTATGGGGTGGTGTTTAGCTCAAAGTCAAGAACGACGAAAAGGGTTTTCTAAATAAAACAAAATAGAATTCGTGGTTCTGGCTTTTGCATCATAAAATAGAAATTCATGGGCCCTGTACTATCAGGTTACCTTTTAGTTCTAACCTTTTTGGGTGAAGAGTGACATACCCCATCAATCCAAACAAACCAGTATTAGAGGGACAGGAGATTTTAACCTAAGGATATGAATTCTCTCAATTTGCACTTGATCAGTGTTTTAAAACCCTATCAAGAATATTTTGAAGGTTTACTGCAAAACAAGGAAAAAAAAAACAACCAAAACCTCTGTTTGAAATTGCTGCTATTGTAATCATCATAGAAAAGCATGAGCGAGAATTCTATTTTATAAATCTTAATGTATCTTATTACATTATTTGGCTTTTATTCACTTCAGGGGATGATCTAAAATGGGAAGCATTCCAAATATGCAAAAAATGGGGGCGCTTCTTCCCAGAAATGTCTTGGTCTCTAAAATTCTTCTTGATTGCTTTCAAATCTTGAGATCTTAATTTTCAAAGCTCCATGTTAGTTAATAAGGTGGTCTTAGTTTTACAGGCCTTCAATTTTAGGCATACATGTTTGACATTTTTATTTTCCAGACATTATTACAAACTATTCGAAAGTCCTTACATTATTGAGGGATAGGTCACAAGCAAGCCTCCATCGATCTAATCTGTATGAGTATACCAGCTATACAAGATGATAAATAGGCCAACCAATTTCACCCTGTTGAAATTAGAAAATGGGATATATTTTTAACTACATGATAAGTTCAATTATTTCCAATCACATACATAGCAGCAAAATAATCAATTGTACGTAGCTTTATGAATTGTGAGGGATTTCATTAATTTGCAAAAATATTTGCGAATCTTTTTTTTTTCCAATGGTTGATCATAGATGTATGCAGAGCATGTTATTGGGCTTGGAAACATCAAAGATAATAAAAATGCCAGAACAGATTTATGGGAAGAGGTGTGTGGTTTTTTTAGAGGGCAGGAGGAAACTGGAGTGAGTACCAGAAAAAAACTGTGGAGATGAACACATGGACACACCTTTTCCAATACGAACTGATGATTGATTGACTAATGCTAATGATTTAACACAGAACAAAATTCTGTGAAGGGAAAAAATGTAAAGAGCAGACTTAGCGCATAAACCATCAGATCTATAGATGTCTGACCAGCCATAATCAGGCACGTGTGCATTTTAAAGAATGTGTAGAAAGTGGTTAAAAAATCCCAAGACAAGCTTAGTCAGCACTGGGTCCTGAGGGGGTAAAGTCCCACAGGCAATTAGCCAGCATTGCAATTTTCTGCTTTGTACCCTTTTAATTTGGGGATGTTAGCTAGTAGTATGTGACGGCAGGGGTTCTTAAGGGCTTAAAAGCCAGCTGCTTCTAGTTCAAGTTCATGTTAGTTAAAGGTATTTTATTTTTTTTGTTTTTATTTATTTCGTTCTGAGGGTTAAATGTCCCAAGCGCAAGCAGCAGCCAATTGGGTTCCCTGAGGGGGTAAGTGTCGACACAGGCATTATCAGCAAGGCCAATTCTTTGGTCTTTAATGTCCAGACCAGCAAACAAATCGCATACAGAAAGAATTGCCAGTTGACTTGTAGGTTACCCAGTTTTGCAAAAGATAAATCCAACATATAGACCCCCCATTAGGCTTATTTGAGAGTGGCCCCAATATAAGATGAAACAGAGATATTCCAGTACCAAAGGCAGATATCTCAGGTGTTTGCCCAAATCAGAGTGAAAATGAAAAAAATAACCTGTTTGGAACATTCTGTGAGCAATCGCTCCCAGGGTGATCTTGGTCTCCAAATCCCTACCCTTTCAGTTTGAAGGTTTCTTTTGCCACAATCGGTTGGCTGTGAATGGGTTTTTAGCACTGACTCCAGTCAGCTGGTATAAAAAAATTTTAGTGAATTGCAAGCAGCAATTATTAGACAGCCGACCAGGGGGGTACGGGACTTCCGGACCTTACCTGAAGTGCACAAGTAAAAAGATTCCTGTTGCAGCCATCCAAAACCACCGGCCAGCTGAAAGGAATGTGTGACAGCGACTGAAACTTAACCAGGCAATAAAATGAAGCCATATAAAGCAACATCAGTATAGGGTCCAATAAGATGTAATGTGATAAGTCCACAACGTTCTGTGAGGGGCGAAAAACAGAAGCTGCAATACAGCAATAGTGTGGGATTTACGATAAATGTCGTTCTTCTGATTTTGCTTCATTCAAACGATTGATGCTCAGAAAGGTCCGAAAATTCATCCAAGGTAAAAAAAGTCAGACTATTATGAGAAATTTAGAAAAATCTAGCTTTTAAAACCTGTACAGCGGCTAATAATTAGAATTGGATCCAAGATTTTAATGGTAAAAAAATCGATATTTCAAGACATGATGATCAGTTCCCAGACAGAAATACTTTGGGGAAGGAAATTTTTTTGTTCATTGAAGACATTCAACTGTCCAAAAATTCAACATCTGCCGTGAGAAAATCTAAGTAGAATGTTTGATACTTGAACTTTGAACTTCTTTTTGAAATTTGAATGTCAACTAACTTTAAAAAGTTAAAAGTGGACCTGTTAGTAATAGTAAATGTTATCAAAAACCAGCCAAACAAAAACCAGAAACACCCTGGATGGGGCCTTATACGTTGACCAATAGCCTACATGTGCCTCTATCAGACTAAGGATTAAGTAGAAGACCTTAGGATCAAAAACATCAGGCCCTCTGTTAATCAATCAGGCAAAATGAAAGAACACACGAAGAAGATATCACATGCTTGTCATCCATTATTCATATGGTTAAAATTGACCTGAACTGGGTAAAAACATGAAGTCTAGCTTTAAAGGACTCTCTATTTTACAATTTCATTCTAAAAAGGTCCATAAAAATGATGTTAGTTAAGATGGAACTTTTCCTTACCAAGATAATAAATAATTGCCGCAAAAAAGTAGCTGGGAAGGAAATACCCCAGCTCTCAAACCAGTCAGGTAAGCAAAAGGCACAACGGAAGGAACCAAGAAGGCGCAAAACGTGAAGAGAAATAACAGTGCAATAAAGGCGACTGGGGAATCACTTACATGTTATTATTACTGGACCGGTTTGGTTCTTACGGATAAGGAAATGTGAGGACGTGCATGGATTATGGCGAATAACTGCCCCCCTGGGGATATTCCTTTGTGCTGGAGCTGGTCCCTGTTCACAGAACTGTTGAAGGGCCACTTGTGGTTAACAATTTTTGTACCAAGAATATTATAATATGGTACATTAACCAATCTGCTCTCCTCATAGTTCATTTTGGACTGGACAAACAAACAAAGAAAAAGATCTTATCTACAGAGGGAGTTAAGGGCAGTGTGAACCTTGACTTTCCGAGTAGTAGTATCTATTTTGGTTTGTACCTTGCAAAATATTGATATGTTTTGTATGTAAAAGTATACATTCTGAAGAAATTGGACGATGCACCCCGATGATGGCATCAGATAATGTAACTTTCCGTATTGTGAGAAAAATACTAAAAAACGATTTTGCCCCAAAATTTTCAGACAGCATAACAAAACAATTTGAATTTTCATGGATTCGATGTTATTTTAGAAGAAACAAGACAAATTGTCTGGACGGTTTTTCATTTTTTTAAATAGAGCTTACTTTCGAAAATCGGAAAAATTGTCAAAAAAGTGTGATTTTTATTTGATTTCCAAAATTTGCGTATATATTGGAGAATATTCTTAGTTAGAAATCGAAATATGAAAATTGAGGAAAACAGTCCCTGGAGACGACCCATTGTATCGTAGGAAAGTAAACATTTACCTTTACTTCGGTATTGTTGGAGTTATCTGTCTGAAAATTGCCAAAGTTGCAAAAAGAACATGAGAAAATCATTTGTTTTAGTAAAAAAGTGGGACGCTTCACGCCATTCCAAGCTGTCTCTTTCTCAAATACTTACTGAACTTCAAAATGAGTAGTGTGCAAGTGATCCAAAAAAACATCTTTATTGCACTATGAATCAAAAACATATTTTGTCTTAACAGAATTAGAAGAATTGAAAATTTCATCTGTCTAAATTAGCGCTTTGTTAACATTTTCAAATATTATTTTCGTTTTTCCAAGATGTCGTTCGCGCAACAGTAATTAAAAAACACGTGCACGCTTCATCACGCAGCACATCCACCGCGCGACGCCGATGTGCTGTGCGCCCTTGGCCTGACGGCGTGAAAGTGCTTAAATTCCCGCCGTTTAGCCCAAGCGGTTTTTTGTGACTTAAATGGTCCAATAGTGTTTACATCGGCAAACAATACAGCTCAAGCTTGGTCTGCAGTGGTCAACCTTGTTGGTAATATACGACACAGTTTCATGTTTTTAAAATGGTGCAAAAAATCAGAATAATCTCGTTGGAAAACAAAAGACCAGGGTGTGACATCCCATTAAGTGGTCGGTCCCATGTACAGCAAGTCATTTCACGGTAAAGATATCCCAATCACAGGTCACTTTACATAAGAGTAGGGTGGTAACCCCTTATTGTCCCAAGCTTGTCCTATGAGTTCAAAGAATATTCCCTAGTTAAAGGGGTGTTCATGCAGGTTTCTACCTTTGAAGTCTGCTCTAACTTTTAATAAATAAAACCATCTGTAAAGTTCCCCAATGATAGCAGGGATGGATTCTGTGAGTTCAAATTTGAAGGCTGGATGAACCCCTCAGAATTAGATAGGGACCACAAAGACGGACAGAAAAAAAAGATGAGGAGAGAAGACTAAGTTTAGATAGATATTTAATAGTGATAATGTAACTTATACTGTATTCACTTGATTTCAAAAGATTTTTAATGAAAAGGACAAAAGGTGGGTTTGTGTGGAAAATGGTAAACACTTCCAAATCTAGAGTGTAGGGAGGAGTTAGCCTGGGAATGGCATATTAAGTATGAGACACCTATACATTAGATATCAAATCAATTCCTTTTACAACAACAGAAGCCATTAGATTGCTACATTAGGCTTACCACTCTCATTACCCCCGTATTGTAGTCACCATATTTGGTCACCAGGTGTATCAAATGCAAATTGAACCATCATTAATCCCTGTCAGCTTACCAGAGAGACAATCGAAGCATTCTGAAGGGAACATCATAAATAATAAAAGTAGATGTAAGCCTAATAAAATTATAATAAAGTAGTGGTCAGCATAAATAACCATTTGACCCAACTGTGTTTATTCTTCATGACTATTGGAAAATCCAAGTGCATGGCAAAGTTATGCTTCGATGAATTTTTATTTTATGTTTTGAACATTTTCATCACTAGTTGGTTCAATAGGAAACACTTTTATCATCTTCTACCACTGCTCTTAAGTTGTTGTTAATTATTCGTTGGTATTGTTGAGGGATGTTGTGTTCCCTTCGGCGGTTGAATCTTTGGCTTCATTTTGATCAATGTACATCCTGATCTTACGCATGATGGATTGTCCCTTCTGTTGTTGTACCTTTGAATCTTCTTCGTTTGTGAGGACGAAGGTTTTGTACTTATGGAAAAAGGTGATCTTTTTTGTTTGTGAGTTCTGCTACTGAATGCTTTCCAATCAAATTTAAGTTTGGTTTAGGGGACAGTTTAGACCTAAATATGGTAAGGCCTACGTTTTGCAGCAGAAACACATGTAGAGCAGACAAAGGCAAGCAGAATCTCTAACGTTTTATGTGAAGGCTCGTCACCAAACACCAGACCATCAGCCCGTCACCCTATAAAGATGTGCCAGTTTGAAGCAGTTTCCCAATCAGCAATATTCATACTAAAACACAGCTTTTTTCTGATTACAGCTGTGAAACTGGTTTAAATTACAACAAAGTGCTTCCACTTTGTTATTCTACCTCAACACAAGTAAAAATAAAACTGATTGATACGAGAGAAACATTTTATTCTAGATATTAAACAACGAGGGCTCAAGGAACAAGGTGGAATGGAGCAATCAAAAAACGTCAGGTCGGTCAACGTTTGATCAGCATGGCAGCAAGGGGTAAGCTTTATTTACGCTGATGAATGCTGTCGTGTGATCTTGGGGTATATAAACTGTAAAGTGTAAGCTTACAAACTACACTAGTAACAAAGGCGTAAAATAAGGTAGACATTCATGCAGGGTGCAGACTACTACCAGCAAAAACAATAAACTCACCTGAGTGCATTGCAGGACTGCACTACTCAAGTCAAGACTGGAGCTGCAGAGCACGAGATAAGCTAGCTGCAGCAAATTTGCATTGCAAGTGGGGTGCCAACGCCGCGGCTTACCGCACCAATTGGGCTACTTTTTTTACATGCCTGACGAGCCTGAAAAAAGGCCGCCGCGGGTTTCCCAAAAATTGGGCTTTTGCATAGGCCAAGGCGCGGCACCGGCGCGGCACACGCGGGTATCCTTTATCCCTCTGTTGTGTACATCATTAATTTCGAGCTCCAAGAAAGTTTTTAAAAATGGTCCGTAATTGATTAGCGCTTCCCTTTCTTCTTGAAAAATGCTTTACCTGCATTTCATACAGGGGGGGGGGGTTACTCGGGTGAAAGCGATCGGGGTTATGACAACAATAGTAAACAAACTAATACTTCATCCATGATCGGAGGGCTTTGTAAGCCTTTGTGCTCCTTAACAAGACGGGGAGTGGTGCTCACTACGGGAACAAATAATTTCCAAACAATGAAACGTGGAAAGTAATGGGGGGGGGAAAGGCGAGCTTTCCCCTGAGGAAATTAAACACCCCCCCCACCCCTCCCCCACCCCCCCGATTAAACCTTAATATAGCTGGAGGATGTGCCTCCTTAATACGACGGGGACGAGGCGCTCACTCAGGCTATAAACAGCAAATAATTATCCTAACAAAAAAAGTTGGACGTCAGGGGTGGACAATGTTCAATGCCAATTTTTGTTGGTGAAAACCACTGTTCAAGGGTAGGGTTCTTTCCCGGCTCACTGGGGGAACGGGACGGCTGGAGGGGATAACACTCGCCTATCAAAATGGTGAGGAGGGAAAGTAAAAAGGATATAATGAGGAAAGAACGAACTGGGCTGTCTGGCGACACCGCCCACCCTAAGGAGAAAATGATTGGGTATAAGTAGTTAAGTGACGAGGGGTATCGAGGGACGATAAAACGGGAAAACATTTCCCTTGACATGTATTCGTCAGTTTTTTCGTAAAAATAGCGCCCTCCACAGTAAAAATAAAAAATAAATATAAAATAATAAAATTAAAAATAGGACCTTAAATTATGGCATTTTTTCGAAAAAATAGCGCCCTCACACACGCTTAATGAAAAGTGAAAAATTGGGCTACTGTTTGGCCATTTGCCGCGCATTTGGCGCGGTTCCGTTGGCGAGGGTAGGCGAGAATGTTTTGTTGGCAAACACTGTTTGCATGGCCAATCATGCCAATCATGCATGCATCATTTATGGTGATAAGTTCGCCTGCACAATTTCCCGGCTATTTAAATTATTCAGTGGAAGGACTTTCCAGCAAATAATGGATTATCACAGAGTTTTGATATTAATTATTTATTCAAAGTACAAAAAATCGAAAATTCCTTCTTTGGCGGGACCACATTTTTTTAAAGTGAAAAATCTCTCTTTAAAATGCAATAAAAAAACCATTAATAAAATGGGACAAAAACTTTCTATTAAAAAAAGTTTATTAAACCCATGGTCTGTAGGTATCGGTAGTTATGCTAAGCATAAATCCACATTTGTCTTTAAACATTTAAGTATTAACCGCGTGAAGTTATGCAAAACACATGGAATAACTTTTCCCCCTGTTACCAAGCAATGGGCAGCATAAGCAGGCCATTGCAAAAGAGCCAAAACTTTGCAGACTGCAGCAAACAAATATTCAAAAAGGCAATCAGAAGCGAATTGATATACCGATGTTACTTAATGTTAATAAATTACCCTTTTGAAATAGTTAATCCTCCAAATTTGTTAAAAAAAGTAGAAAATCAATCATTTTCCGGAGAAAACAACCTTTCTTATGCAGAAGTGACTGTAGTCGCCATATTTTCTTCAAATTTTTTGAATTTCTAATGGTTAGTTTTTTCACTTATGTCATCGCATTATATAGGATCTCAATGGTGTTTTCTAGTGAATACAGGGATATATAGTCCACATTAGAGGGATTTTGAAGATTCGGACCAAAGTTGTGGGTAGGTAACAGGGGAAAGATATTCCATGTGTTTTTGTGCATAACTTCCACAATCTGTAATGACAAATGTTTAAGAACATAATGTGGAGTTACACATAGCAGAACACTATAGGGGTTAGGTTCATTTGGATTCATGGCTTTCAAAAATTTGCTAAATTTTGTGTAAAAACAATAATGGTTTCAAATTCATGTTCATTTCCTCACATTGGAAGTTATGGGGCTCACTTCAGATTTTCTATGCAGTTGATGAAACTATTTTGGATATTAACACGATATTTTTAATCTATAATGATCAACCCATTTTTTGGATTACAAATAGGATTTCTTGCCTAAGAATACAATTTTGTAATATTTGTCAATTCAAAATTTAGAACATCTTCCAACATAGTCTGGAGAATTTCGCGCACTACAGTAACCATACAACGAGCTCGGGACCCAACACATAACAGTGTTGTTCCGTATAAACGCCGCCTGCTTAATAAAACGCCCCCAAGGACGATTTATGGATAAACCAACAATTCAAGAAATGAGTTACAGCTTACCCAAAATCACATGATTTAAAATGGGACGTGGCCTGTCTAAATACGTATCATAATAGTCTCACGATCGCAGTGCACGTCATACCGACTTTCTGCTTATAGATCACCTGGTCGATGTCAGGTTTCCCGATACTTCCTGCATCGACCTTTCTGTTGTGAGTACTTTATTCACCCCCACCACGGATCTCTCCATTATTTTTTACCCTAATTTCTAGTCTTGTCCTTTACTCTTATCTGCATAGTGATTTATCCACCCCACAACTGGTACACTTCTCGCTAATTTCGCCACATTGGCGTTGTGGACCTCTCGCTTAGTTAAATGATCCTTAGATCTCGTTACTAAAAAAAGCAACATCGTCAGGCGTGTGGTTTGTCATTTATTGGCATATATTTGGGTAAGCAGTGAAAATAAATGTGTGGTAAGGTATTTTTGCGGAGATTTTTAACTTTCCATTTTGCTTGTAATAAAACGCCCCCCTTTTGAAAATGACCGCCAACGGGGCGTTTAGGAAAACAATACGGTTAAATAGCTATTACAAAACCATCTGCACAAATTTTTTGTTGACAATATACAAAACTAGGGCCTTGAGGGCTGCAATGTTCGCTCCCATTATCACATTGCGGTGGAAGAACCACTTGCAGTTTATGCCAGTATTATATGCATAGGGGGAGTTGAATATTTGCTGAAATTCAATTTATTGCCCTTCCACTGGTCCCCTGCTTTGACCTGGCTCAATTCACTTTCCGATGCTAGTCCTGAACTGGAACTGTGCACAATTCTGATGTATATGGCTTATGAGTTGTATGTTTCTTCACCTGTTCTATACTAATTTGTATCTCTGATCCCTGTGGACTCATCCCCACCCCCTCCCCACAACTTAGCAAAACCTGTACGTCTTGTAAAACATGGCTACGGACAAACTGCTGTAGGGCCTGGACTTTAAAGGTCCTGGCTGCAAGGTACAAGCTGGACTTCGGTCTAGCTTTAGAAAATAACATCTTTGGACATGAAGTCGTGCCAAGAACCATAGACTTGGTATATGAAAACATTCCAAAAATATAAAAATCTGTTTAAAAAGTTACCTGACAAGTTGTAGGTTTTTGTAGCCCGTCAGTGAGACCAATTAGGATGTACCACGATAACAGTTTGTTAGTCAGTCATTGGTGATTAAATCAACTTCTATAAAAATCCAAGTGTTTTGAGAGTATGTTTTGATTACATTCTGCCCACGATTTCAGCTCTCTTTCCCGTTATTACTGGTTGTGCAATCCTTTAGAACCAATATCAAAATCAGGGGAGCGAATCCAGGGAAGGGGCGCCGTTGCCTACGGGCTTAAAATAATTCTGCAATATCTGGCCAAAATTCCAGCCCATTTTGGGACACAGTTTAGCATTAAGGGCCCCACCTTGTAAATGCCGGTTGTATGGCTGTGGTAAGATGTTTGTGGTATTCAACTCTATTGCCATTCAGACAGTCATTTTACAGCCTTGTGTAAACCTACTCAGAAGGTCTGTAATGGAGAGTTAAGAAATAGGGGTAATTACGGGTTATGTTCACATTATTCTGAAAGTTGGTTGCAAGTCATAATCAAAAATTTTCTAATAGGAGGACTTTTGTGCCCATTTTTCACATGGAAGCAAAGAATGGGGTGGGCAAAATACCAAAAGATAATAAAGGTTGAGTTTTATAATTTTTTATGAACTAAAAGTAAGGGGATATGTTTCAAAATTAAGGGAAAGTTTTTTAAACAAAAACAAAAAAAATTGGGATAGGGAGGAAACTTAGAGAAATTAAACCGGGCGGGAATGATCGGTACTATTCTTGAAATCAGGCCGATTATGACCCTTATCGGTATCTGTCGGTACTCGCAAAATCGCATTTTTTACCGATTTCCTATACCGATTAAATTAATTTCAAAGAGGTCCAAACTTGAATGAAAATTGTTCTAAACTGATGGCCAAACGGTGAAAATAAATCGAAACTGAAACAATCAATTTATTATTTTATGTACACAAGAGTGTGTATGTTGTTCCTAACTTACTATTTTGCCATTTTAGTGGTTTACCTTTAATCAATCTGCTACTTTCTGGCAGCTTTTGGCTGTCGAAAACAGCGATGATAACACAAAAAAAGTACACAAAAAAATCGAAATCGAAATAAATCGATTTTGAAATTTTAAAATCTGTAATCGGTATAACAGAGGGTGATCGGTTAGACACTAAGGGAAACTGATTGAATCACCTACACCCTAACCCCTGATTTCTAAGGCAACCATACATTTCCTTGTGTATGCAGGGTAGGGTTGCAGTATTACCGCTAGGGGTACCAAAATGACAAAAATCTCTTCTAGTCCTGCTAGGGGTATCAAATTAGGTATTGAAAACAAGTCCCTCTGGGAGTATAATTTTATAGAAAATTAGTCCTGTTTAGGGGTATATTTTCACTGAAAATGGGTCACATTAGGGGTCACTAATAAAATTATAGTTCTATATTTTGACATTTAAGTATTAAAAAGACATTGTTAACATGGCTGTGTGTTGTGCTGATTTATCATTCAGAACATGTTAGTTTCAAGTAGGTCTGTGCCTTTTTGCACCCACATATTTATCAACTCACAATTATATCTGTACTACTTTATCTACTTATATTCCTCTGTTCATAGTATGTTGTCTGGACTAGCTCTCATTTTAGTATTGAAAGAGCTAGAATGGGGCTAATATTTGCCCATTTGCTCAAAGCCAGTTCTGTTGTTACAGTTGAGTACAAATCAGAGGGTATATGAATCAATCCCACAATGCATTGCAATATGCCTATACTGTACTGAAGTGATAGTTTGTTTTGGAATTTTTTTATTTTTTATCATAATGACACAATATGACACAATTGTGTTAAATTCTATGGATTCTTACGGATAAAAAGTGTTCAAGCTGTTTAAAAACCACAAGACATTTCATGATCATGCACAGGGCCGTACGCAGGACTTATTTTGGGGGGTGTGGGACCTTTTTTTTAGAAGTGGACCTACCCCCCTAAAATGAACCTTTTTTGGACTTTCTGAACATTTCATCACCAAAATGTGGACTTTCTTGTCAAAATTTCTCTAAATTTTGGACCTTTTGATCAAAATATTCAGCAAAAATATTCTTTGTCTCTTGGCCATTTTAAATCTGTGGCTCTTTCAACTTAAGATTAATCATTAGTTTAACATATTTGTATGTTTATCAAATGTAATCTTCTACATAATTTGTGTCTACTGTACTTTTGAATGTTTAATTGCTTTGTAAGGATAGCAGTGTTCTTTCACTGATGGAGCTACCCTGTATAATGAAAGCTTAAATAAATAAATAAATAAATAAATACAAAAAGTGGACCTTTTGCCCTTTTTTATGAAAAAATGCTCAAAGTTCAATGACCTTTGACACTTGACCAAAATGTACACAGTGATGGAATCATATAGTAATTACTTGATTATGAATTGAGATATATTGTTGACATGATAACACAAATTTGTTATTTTCTTTGATGTTGTTACAGCACTTGCTTTGAAGGGCATTGAGTATGACTACAAAGCTATCAATTTGCTGAAAGGTGAGCAGGTATGTATTATGAGATATGAGTGGATTTCACAAAGATTTCAACCCTTCGTACAACCCATCGTAAGCAAACGCATTGTCACAGCTGTTTGACCCCGTGCAAATTGTCTCTTTTATTTTTAGAGCGATTTTAAGCAATGGCGACACAATTTTGACAACTGTTATAAGTAGGGACATACAAAACCTATTACCTCCACAAAAATCAGAAAAATCCATTGCGGGAATCTTGCCATATAGGCCTATAAAGGTCATAATTTTTATGTTATAGCGCTCTCTATATTCTTATATCCCATAGAAAGCCGTGTATAACTAGATTTTGATGAAAAATCATATTTGCCCGCAATGAAATTTCATCAAATTTACACAGGATGTAGTTAGAGGCATAAATACTCCAACTTAGTCGTCAAAAGTGTGTCGCCGTTGATATTATTTGTTTTATTCTCGTTTTGTCATAATAAATGAGACTTTCAAACAGCTGTGTCGTAAGTTACTGTTAGAAATCCCTAAGTTGTAGTGAGCATATGCCATTGACTTGGAGTTGATTTGAATTGTATCTTGTGAGTTTTACCCATTAGAGTAATTGTGTTTCTCATTTTATAACATATAGCTTGGTGATCAATATCGAGCCATCAACCCTTCTGGTCAGGTACCCTGCATTGAGATAGATGGCTTCAAACTCACACAATCTGTAAGTATTTACATATGCCAATAATTGACTGCATCATGGTTTACCATTGAATAATGTACCTTTTAGGTACTATTCATCATTTATGCCAGAGGGGGCTGGTCAGGAGAATGCTTTGCCATACAAAGAAAAAATACACTCTTATGACTTTGAAGCAAATTCACATACCCCTCCCCCTGTGGATTGAATAAAGATCACACAACCCCCTCCCCAATCACACAAAAATATGAAGCATTTTGATATATACATGTATTTTACCCAACCTTTGGGTGTTAACATGTCTTTTCAATGAAGTAATTTGAAGTAACCTCCCTTCCCTGCCTCCCTTCTACATGCAAAAATTACATGACTCTCATTTGACTAACTAAAAATTACAGGCCCATATTCTCATGCCCTCTGGTATCAAAAAATGTCCCTCAATTTAAAATGTTTGGTGTTTTAAGTTGCAGAGATGTTTTTGCCGATGCCAGTGCATAACTGAACTTTATTGTTACAATTGTACCATACTGGGTGGCTAAGCTGTTTGTTTTCCTCTTTAATTTAATCATGTTGTAATTACAGCTAGCTATCATAGAGTATCTTGAGGAGACAAGGGGTGGACCTGCACTGCTTCCTAAAGACCCCAAACAGAGAGCTCTTGTAAGTATTATAAAAAAAAAAAAAAAAAAAAAGCACCACTTGCGGCACTTAAGAATCACGTTTCAGGGGTTCCGGTCAGTCTGTCAACATATTTAATCACTCAAACCTTTTGTACTTGAGATGTGTTACAAATGTGTGCTAGCTCCAGGGCTATATTCTCATGCCCTCTGGTATCAAAAAATGGTCCCTCAATTTAAAATGTTTGGTGTTTTAAGTTGCAGAGATGTTTTTGCCGATGCCAGTGCATAACTGAACTTTATTGTTACAATTGTACCATACTGGGTGGCTAAGCTGTTTGTTTTCCTCTTTAATTTAATCATGTTGTAATTACAGCTAGCTATCATAGAGTATCTTGAGGAGACAAGGGGTGGACCTGCACTGCTTCCTAAAGACCCCAAACAGAGAGCTCTTGTAAGTATTATAACCAAACCTCAAAATAACACGATCTGTGGTGAACTTAAGATACTGCAATACACACAAAGAACAATTCAAAAAGCATTTGATGAATGATTCAATGACAAAATCGGGCAAATGATTCAGAGTTAAATCAGACAATCAAGATCACTCTGGAGTCATTGTTTATTTTCTACTGTTGCAAGTTTCAAAGGGCAGGTTAGCATACAGGGATATAGCTACGCCGGTTGGCGGTGGTCGGCCATGACCAGCACTTGCTCCCACCGACCTGAGATGGTCATTTGGGAGGTTGCCGACTAGAACTTCAGTGAAATGAAAAAATACCACATAAATTGGCAAATAAACATCATAGTTTGACCATAAGTCCAATAAGTGTAGCAAATTTTAAGATTTATGACCGGCACTCAAAGTAGCCTACCTATAACCCTGTTAGCATAGTATCAAAATTATAACCTAAGTGAGTCTGCTAATGACATTTTTATCGCCAAGAGCATGCTGCTATGTGACGGAGATATTAGGCCTATAAGTCAACACAGTATTTCATGATGTCTCAGATATAACACACATATTTGTTGAATTCTTGTGGTTCACTTCTAGGCCTGGTTAAAACAGTGTGACATCTGTATATACCCATTAATGAAAATGCAACATGCAAAACTTGACCAATTGGAGTCAAAATATGACAATGCAGTCAAAAAGTTGAGTCAAAGCAGCAGTGCCTATGAATGGACTCTCATAAAGTTATCTTAGTTTTTTTGTTTTTGTTTTTAACATTTGTTGTTTTTATTTCTAATACTTAGTTTAATTTTCTTTTCATTGATCCAAACTGTTTGTAATCTAATTCTTGGATCTTTAATTGCATTAGATAATCCAATTATATGATTGTTTACAGGTGAGGCAGTTATCTGAAGTCATTGCATCAGGTATTCAACCAAACCAAGTAAGTATCCAGAACTGATCCCAGCACTCTATGGCAGAAGGATGTATTGGTTTCCCAATGTTGTACTTTTCTTTTGTCATGGTTTTTTAGCTTCTTTTCCACAACCCTCAAGCTGAAAAAGAGTGCAATATGCAAAAGAATTAAAAAAGATGTACTTTCTTGCTAAATTATTTATAATGTGACCAAAAAAATACAACCTATGATAATTTCAATTTATGTATGGGTTGCATTTTTGGGTCACCCTATATGTGCAAACCATGTCTTGTTATGTTTGATGTTATGCATGATGAGTTTGTTGCCAATTTCCTATTAATCCATACAAATTCAACAAATATTATGCCCTCTTCTTTTTCCTCACTGGTGAGTATGTCCTTAACAACTTAAAGCCCATAATATACTTCCAGTCGCAGCGAGCGATTGGCGTGCGCAATACCGGATTTTGACCTAAGATCAAGTGTTACGCATGCTCAAGCCCAGAAATCACTCGCTGCAAGTGGAAGTATATCATGGGCTTAAAGGTGGGTGACCCAATGGACAACCTGTACTCTTGTAACAGGCTCAAGGGACAACGAGCGTGGGCTGACTTTAAAGTTCTGCAAGCACAAGCTTGACTTCCGGTCTATGCTTAATAAGAAAAAACATCTTTGGACATAGAGGCGTGTTCCAAAACCATAGACTTGTACTGAACAATCCACCGATATAACAAATTGCACGTTACCTGAACGTTGTGTTAGCCTTCCGTTGAACAATCTAGGAGTACAATGAATACAGTTGTAGTCAGTTCATTGTGATAAATCAACTCTATAAAAATCCAAGTGTTTTTGGATAGTCATGTTTGATTTCAGTTCTGCAACATATTTCAGCTCTCTTTTCCCTGTTATTTACTGGTGTGATCTAAAAACTCATCAATCAGAAGCGCGAATCCAGGGAGGGGGATCGGCCTCCTCCCAGTAATTTCTGCAATATCTGGCAAAATCATCCCATTTTGGACAAGTTAGCCGTTCCAGCCCCCGGTGAATTCCGTATTGCTTGTGGTCATGTATTGGTATTCAACTAATTGAACATTCAGTAC
Source organism: Ophioderma brevispina (assembly GCA_023653785.1). Lineage (NCBI taxonomy): Eukaryota > Metazoa > Echinodermata > Ophiuroidea > Amphilepidida > Ophiodermatidae > Ophioderma > Ophioderma brevispina. The sequence goes on from JAMKCH010018081.1 coordinate 38,681, forward strand.
GTCTCATTGTCACAGCCATGTGTATATTCCTCCTACTTCAGAAGTCTCCCTGCTCATGTAGATTAAGAATAGGTGACTACTATGGGTATTTTCACATATTCGGAGTTTGGTCAATCAAATCAATTCCCCATCTGAATAGGAGTCCTTTGGTGCCCTATTTTTTCCACCTGGAATCAAGAATGGGTGGCAAATTAACCAAATATCAGGGTATGTTATAATTTTTATGAACTAAAAGTACAGGGATCATGTTCACAAATCTATGGAAAGTTAAAAAAAAAAAAAACAATTGGGCCTATGGTCAAGACTATAGAATAACCGATATGATCGGTATTTTTTAATTCGGGCCGATTATGACCTAATCGGTATCGGCAAAATTCGCATTTTTTTTAAACCGCTTTTCTATACCGATTAGAATTAAGGTTCAAAGAGGTCAAACTGAAGGAAAATTGTTCTAAACTGATGGCCCAGCGCAGGCTCCAAATAAACCGAAGGCACCTATGCAATTTGCCTTAGGTTGCCCTACCATTTGCCGTGGTGCCCTAAAAACTTGCTATTCTGTAAACATGTAATTGCCGTGGGTGCTCACTTTTAAATTTGGCAAATTGCCCTGGCCCACCCCAATTCTTATTTTGACCGTGCAAACGGTGAAAATAGATCGAAACTGAAACAATCATTTATTATTTTTATGTACACAAGAGTGGGTGTATGGTGTTCCTACTACTATTTCACTCATTTTAATTGGTTTACCTTTAATCAATCTGCTACTTTTCTGCATGCTTTTGGCTGTCGAAAACATCGTGATAACACAAGAAAGTAACACAAAAAACTCGTAAGCGAATTTCGAACATAACTAATTATTTTGAAATTGTAAAATCTGTATTCGATTATAACAAGAGGTGATCGGTTCGACACTAGGGAAACTGATTGAAAATCACCTACACCCTAACCCCTGATTTCTAAGGCACATACAGTTCCTTGGTATGCATGGTAGGGGTATGCATGTAGACCGCTAGGGTACCAAAATGACAACAATCTCTTCTAGTTCTGCTAGTGGTCTCAATTAGGTATTGAACAAGTCCCTCGTGGGAGATAATTTTATAGAAAATTAGTCCTTTTAGTGTGTATATTTCATCCACTGAAAATGGGTCACATTAGGGGTCACATAAAATATATGCCTACTCTTTTGACATTTTCAGCTATGAAAAGATTGTTAACATGGCTGTGTGTTGTGCTGATTTATCATTCAGACATGTTCGTTTCAAGGTAGGCTGTGCTTTTTTTGGCAACCACATATTTATCAACGCACACAATGTATATCTGTACTACTTATTATCTACTTATATTCCTCTGTTCCATAGTAATGGTGTATCTGGAACGGCTCTCATTTTAGTATTGAAAAAGCTAGAGTGGGCTTAATATTGCCCATTTTGGTCCAAAGCCAGTTCTGTTCATACAGTTGAGTACAATCAGAGCTGGGTCTTTGAAATCAATCCCACAGTGGCTGTGGCCTACCCTGCGAAGTATAAGTTTGTTTTGAAATTTTTTATCATAGTGACACCTTATGCGACACAATTGTGTTCCGTCTATGGAGTTGCCGATAAAAAGTGTTCAAGCTGTTTAAGACCAACAATACATTGCAGTGGATCCTGCCCGGGCGTACAACGAAACTTTTGTGGGGGGTGTGGGCGTGTTTTTTTAGAAATGGACTAACCCCCCCGGAAAATAAACCTGTTTGGACTTTTTGTCTACATTTCATCAACCAAAATGTGGACTTTCTTGTCAAAATTTCTCTAACTTTTGGACTTTTTTGATCAAAAATTCAGCAAAAATATCTTTTGTCCTCTTGGGCCATTTTAAAATCGTGGCTCTTCAACGTAGATTAATCATTCGTTTAACATACTTTGGTATGTTTAATCAAATGTAATCTGCTACATAATTTGTGTCTACTGTACTTTTGAATGTTTAATGTGCTTGTCATGATGCATTGTGCGTTCCCTGATGGAGCTAACCGTATATGAAATACAACTTAAATAAATAAATAATCAATAAATACAAAAAGTGGGGACCGTTTGCCCTTTTTTATGAAAAATGCTCAATTCAATGACCTTTGACAGCTGACCAAAATGTACACAGTGATGGAATCATATAGTAAAATTACTTTATTTATGAATTGCGATATATTGTTTGACATCATAACACAAATTTGTTATTTTCTTTGATGTGTTACGCCTTGCTTTAGTGCATTGAGTATGACTACAAAGCTAGTGCAATTTTGCTGAATGTGATCAGTCTGTATTCTGAATATGATGGATTCACCAGATGTCAACCCTTCGTACAACCCATCGTAAGCAAACGCATTGTCACAGCTGTTTGAAACCCCCGTGCAAAGTGTCTCTTTTATTTTTAGAGCGATTTTAAGCAATGGCAACAATTATTTGACAACTTTATAAGTATGGACATACCAAACCGATTACCTCCGCAAAAATGAGAGAAATCCAGTGCGGGAATCTTACCATATAGCCTAGAAGGCAGATTTGTATGTTATAGAAGCCGCCCTCTATATCTTCTATCCCCTAGAAGCCGTGTATAAACTAGATTTGATGAAAAATCATATTTGCCCGCAAATAAATTTCAACAATTTACACGATTTAGTTAGAGGCATAAATACTCCACTTGTCGTCAAAAGTGTGTCGGCGCCTTTAGATTATTATTTGTTTTATTCCCTCGTTGTTTGGTCATAATAAATAGACTGTTCAAACAGCTGTGTCGTAGGTTCATGTTAGAAATCCTACGTTGTAGTGAGCAATGCCATTGACGTGGAGTTATTTGAACTTGTAAGTCGTTGTGAGTTTTTAAACCATTAGAGTACTTTTGTTTCTCATTTTATAACAATAGCTTGGTGATCATATCGAGCACATCAACCTTCTTGTCCGGTACCCTGCAATTGAGATAGATGCTTCAAACTCACACAATCTGTAAAGTCTTTACATATGGCCAATACTTGACTGCATCATGGTTTTCAACATTGATAATGGTACTTTTAGGGTAACTATTCATCATTATGCAGAGGTGCTGGTCATGAGAATGGCTTTTGCATACAGAAAAAATCCACTCTTATGACTTTGAAGCAAATCACTACCCCTCCCCCTGTTATTGAATAAAGATCACACAACCACCGTCCCCAATCAACAAAAATATGAAGCTTTTGATAGATACATATATTTTACCCACCTTTGGGTGTTAACTGTCGTTTCAATACGTAAATTTGAAGTAACCTCCCTTCCCTGCCTCCCTTCTACATGCAAAACTTACATGACTCCTGCATTGACTAACTAACTACAGGCCCATATTCTCATGCCCTCTGTATCAACAATGGTCCCTCAATTTAAAATTTCGGTGTTTTAAGTGTGCAGAGATGTTTTTTTGCCGTTCCATGCATAACTGAACTTATTGTTACAATGTACCATATGTGGCTAAGCTATTTGTTTTATTTTCCTCTTTTATTTAATCATGTTTTTCATTCAGCTAGCTACATAGAGTATCTTGAGAGACAAGGGTGGACCTGTCACTGGCTTCCTAACGACCCCAAACGAAGCTCTTGGTAAGTATGATAACCAAACCTCAAATAACAAACACTATCTGTTGGTGCCTTAAGATACTGCAATCCACACAAGACAATTCAAAAAGCATTTGAGGAATGATTCTAAATGACAAAATCGTGCACTGATTCAGAGTTAATCATACAATCAGATACTCTGGCGTCATTGTGTTATTTTCTACTGTTGCCAAGTTTCAAAGGCAGGTTAGCATACAGGGATATAGCTCGCCGGTTTGCGTGGGCAGGGGCCACTGACCAACCCTGCTTCCCCATCCCACCGACCGAGCAGGTCATTTGGGAGGTTGCCGACTAGAACTTCAGTGAAATTAAAAAATACCACAAACATTGGCAAATAACATCATCGTTTGAACATAATGAGTCCCATAAGGTGTCGCCAAATTTTAAGATTATGACCGCGGGCACTCAAAAGCTCTACCTATAACCGCTGTAGCCTAGTATCAAAATTAATAACCTACGGGGATCTGCTAATACATTTTTATCATTCGCCACGAAGTGCTGCTATGTGACGGCGATCTTAGGCCTATACGTCAACACATGTAAATTTCCATCATTATTTCTCAGATTAACACACATATTGTGTGTAATTCTTGTGGTTCACTTCTAGGCCTGGTTAAACCGTGTGACATCTGTATATACCCATTAATGAAAATGCAACAGCCAAACTGACAATTGGAGTCAAAATATGACATGCCGTCAAAAAATGGAGTCCCAAAGCGCATATCCTATGAAGGGAACTCTCATCAATTATTTTGTGTTTTTGTTTTTGTTTTTACCATTTTTTTTATTCTAATACTTACGTTTAATTTTTCTTTTCATTGAATCCCCGTTGTATCCTTGTTCTTTACTTGCATTAGATGTCTAATTATATGATTGTTTACAGGTGAGGCAGTTATCTGAAGTCATTGCATCAGGTATCACCGAAAAAAAACAAAAAACCAAGGTAAGTACCCAGACTGGATCTCAGTCACTCTATGGCCTAAGGCTGTATTGGTATTCCTATATTTTACTTTTCTTTTGTCATGGTTTTGTTAGCTTCTTTTCCACAACCCTCATGTTGAAAAAGAGTACAATATGTAAAAGAATTAAAAGAAGATGGTACTTTTCCTTGCTAATTTGAAAAATAAGTGTCCACCCAAAAATATATGCTATGACAATTTCAAGTGTATGGATGGGTTCATTTTTTTTGGTTCGCCCTCTAGTTGCACCATGTCTTGTTATGTTTTGATTTTTCTGCATGATGAGTTTGTTGCCAATTTCATATTAATCCATTCAAATTTAACAAATTATGCCTTACTTCAAAATGTGAGATTTTTTGCTTACCTCCACTTCCACTGTGACATGTCCCTAAGCCCACGGAAAAAGAATATAGGTTCCAGTCGCAGCGAGCGATTTCTGCTTGTGAGCACACATAGCACTTGATCTGGGTCAAAATCGGTGTTCGACACCTTCGCTCACATGGTAAATTTGGGTAACCCGATGGACACTTCCATCTCCTCCCCCCCCCCCCCACTCTGTTGAGATTTAGCATCAGAAGTAATTTTCCTATTTTTTTTAATACCCCAGTGAAATTTTAGCCCAGGAAATGTTTTCTTTTTAGTGTTATGAACAAAACTATCTGCGCAAACGTGGTCGACCACAATTATAACACACACTGTCCTATGGGCCAATTAGTATACATTTTGCTTACAGACGTCTACTATCCAAATGGCTGGACGGATTTAACTCATCATGTTTTTGGGGAGTCCAAGTGTGTGAAAATATGGATGATCAACACATGATAATGATAAAATTGGGATGTATTACACCAATATTATTGGTCCGCTATGATTTTAAAATATTTGGGCTCAACTGCGTCTCGCCAATATTTTTGCAACTCATAGCTCACCAATTAATTTGGGCTTAATTGCATCCAATTTTATATAAAATTTATAACTAATGTTTTTGGTGATATGCTTTCCATGTGAGGGAGAAAACGTCATATGAGTTAATGTTTGTTTCACATTAAACCTATAGGAAGCCATTATACGTACTCCCTCTATTTCCAGCATAAAAATACTACAGAATACAAATTTCATGAGCAGAAGATCAATCTATATAGGATTAGGCACACAGATATAGGGTGACCAAAAATGCACCCCACACATCATGGTTTTCATTTTTGTGTCACCCTGTACTTGGACTGTTATGTGTGGGGAGGTGGGTGTTTATGGGGAAGCATAAGTATTTTTGCCAAGAGGAAATGCATGAAATGGGGGCCAGAACCAGTGGGTATGAGGGGAAACATTAATTTTTAGGCGAAAAAAATATTTCCTCCAATCCCCCGTCAGGGACATTTAGATTGTCTTGCTAAAGGTTTAAAGGAGAAACTGTATCAAGAATAACTTTCACAATATACGCTATAAAAACAATTATTGAACACATATGGAGTGGTTTTCATGGAAAAACGGAATTTATAACATAAACAAATAAAAGGCATTTGTTCTGACCATGCGCTATTTGACTTCGCGCTACTGTAGATGGTATATATCTTTGTTTAAGCGATACTGACGGCACGGTAGCGTCATACATCTTCACCCATGATGCTTTCATAATGTGTATTTCCTATGGCATTATGACCTAAACGTGTCGGTCGTATCGCATGACAACGTTATACACTAGCGCGAATTTTTAATCGCACCTGGTCAAACCTATGTTTTTTTATTCATTGTTAGGGTTATATACTTCCGTTTTTCTATGAAACCACCTCGATATGTGGTCAATAATTATTTATAGTGTATATTGTTTAATATTATTCGTGTAGCGGGTTCTCCTTTAAGTTCTAATGGTATTAAAAAAAAAAAAAATACAACTCAGATCACACAATTGCCCTTTAAAATGAAATGTCGAGCTGTTTTCCTGTAAACTTTAGGGCTAAGCTGCATCAAGTGATGACCCTCAGCCACAAAAGCCTCATCACTGATGTTGTTCTTACAGAAGGGAATACTAAGAGCCTTATCAAGCGATGACCAGTTTCACAACCATGTGAAGGCTCAAATTTTCCAGTAGTAAATCACAGAGGTCTGTAGGGGTGATGGGACACAATTTGCATATGCAAGGGCCAAGGTTGAAACAATCAAACTAAGTTCAATTCACCACACAAATTGTCACCTTAATGGGGGTCCTATTCATGTTAGCTTGGTCACAAAATTAAGGTTAAGATTTAGGGTTTAGGACCTATGAATTGACAAGCATGAATTTTATTACTTCTACTGCCCATTATCAAAAAGCACCCTCTTTGATTGGTTAGTGTACGGCCAATTTTAAAATTCTGCAATAATGGGTCGAGCGATTACATAAACAACATTTTGTAAGAAAATTGCAGTTTTTCGGTTATTATGAGATTTATTTGGGTAATAAATAGAAAAAAGGTTGCGATGTCAGTTTATGACAAAAAATATGTTCTTGGCATTACCAAAACATTTGAATACTGGGTCTCGGCTTCTTCTTTGCCCATTATTCATGTTTTTTTATTGCCTCGGACACCTTATTTTTTCTTGCTCTTGCATAAACATGAGAATCTTACCCTTTTGTTTCTTTAAAGAGGACCAATTCTTCAAACTGGATGATTTTCAATGATCAAACAACCAACTATTCCAGTGATCTGATTCAATTTTCACAACCATTGCATTCATTTCACTGTGCTTACCGAAGACAAGCCCTCTTCACTATCTCATTTAACCTGTTGCGACAGGGCCACCATGAAGATTATAACAGCCTCATCCCCACAGCTCACCCATCAAACTTAAAGGAAAATTTATGATTAATAGTTCATCCGCCCCCCCCCCCCCCTCAAAAAGTTGAGATTTTTTTATATCATCTCAAAACTGTTGCCCAAAAGTTGGTATTGTGCCTAGTCTTATTGAACAAATTTATCTTACTCTCAGAAATTTGTGATTTGATTCAAGTTCAAAGTAAAGTTTGTCTAAGACGAAGTGAAAAAAGGCAATGCAAAATGCATGTTTGTTAAAATGCTTAATGCAAAATGTGTTTTTCTTTATGCATTTTGACCCACTTTAAAAAAAATGGCCACTTTGCAGCCAATTTTCCTTTGTTTTGATTTTGTGGGCTGCCAGCATAGATGGCAGGACGATTTTGCAATCGTTGTACGTGTGTTGTGTGTATGTGTGTATGGGTCACTAATTTGAATTTTTATTATGGAGTGGCCCACAGCTTAATTCTTTGATATGTGGAGCGCAAAAGCCGAGAAACCGCAAAATTATTTTCTTTTTTTGTTTTTTAATGTCGAGAAAAAACAATTTTAAACTGAGTTTTTTTTGTTCTTAGTTGGTTGAATGCTTTTTTTTATTCAAATGAGTCCAAAAAAGACAAATCTTAGGTCATTGGTTTTTAAAATGGCCGTCCAAATATTGCAAGTCATTGAGAAGTGCTGAAAGGCCACTGACTAATGTGTTATACACAAGACTTTACCAGGGTTGAAAGGTCAATAATATTAAAATATTAGCAGTATATATTTCCCTGATTGCATGTTGTAGCAAATTACACCATCCATAGTTACTGGTTCACACTTGGTTAGCACACCTTTCAGCTATACTAAATTTCCCGTCCCCATGCAGTGACGTCAGCGCAAGTTTGGATGGCGCCACCAGTAAACCGCTCGTGCTGCTCAAAGCGACGGCGCTGTTACGCGCGCGCACAAAGACGGCATATCTTGACGCGCGCGTAAAAGCTGCGCCCAGGGTTAATGACATCACTGCACCAGAGGTAGAGAACTGGACTATAGTCATTGAGTTTTGTGTCATTTTGATCAATGATCATAGTTTACCATAGTAGGTATGAGCCCTTATTTGACCCTGGACAGTGGTGATTTTGAGTCACACTTTCATTTGTATTGTGTCTTCAATGCTAGTGTCAGAGATCATGTGCTACAGAAGGAATCTATGATCTATTACTGTAGCTTAGTTTGCCTACACTTTACTAATTCTAGCATCAAAGGTGTTGTCTGACTTGTAATAAGTCATGGTTGCAGGAATTTAACATTATCACACATCTGTCGAAAAAACTGGAAGCTACAGCCATGAACTAAATGTTGGTAAAATTCACTAAAACCTTTCACACAGCTCTTATATCCCTACATGGTCATTTATAAATAATATTATTAATAATATTTAAATCTTGCCCAATCGCCAAAGTGATCCAGGCACCTTAGGCTGCTACACACATGAGTAAATCCAGAATGACATGAAGGCTTTATAGAAAGAGTCCAATTTTATATGCCCCCTCGCGGAGGAAACCAAAGGTTATTGGAGAAAACCTCGAACCCGGGCCCATTGGTGAAAGGTGGGTGGATAAGCCACTTACACCAACCACCTTCCCAAGTTGTGGAACTATTGGTAAGAATGGCTTCGAGGACTGAGAAAAGTGTTCAAGATTCCTGTAAAATTGGTTCCCTTTATTCTTACAAGCATGGGGCATGGTCATGTGTATAGTTCTTAAAACCAATGGTGACTTACTGGTCTTTGTTTAACGAATTCATGGTAACTAATCTTCATACCCAGGGGGCATACCCCGTATTTCATTGCCAAACTGCCATCTCATGCTATAAAAAACGTGTCCTATCTGGGTAGCTTCTATGGGCCATAGGTTACACATCCTAGGGTGGACACATTTTTCAATCCCCGCACGGGGGTAGCCTTTTTAGCAAGGCTTCATTATTGTATTCAATTTGTGTGAGTCCGCCCCTCTGGACCGTCAAAGTTCAGTCGTCATCAAAGCCTTTTCGCAAATGTTTCCTTGTCTTTGTTACTCATTGTTTTTTCGGGATATTTCTTCCGAAACTATATCGATCGTTGATTGGTCAATGATGCTGTCATCGTTCGCTTAAAATAGGTCCTAGAATACGAGTTTATGGCGACACTGATCAATGACCATTCAATTATTGTTTTGGTACCGATTCAAACAAAGCGAATACCGGGGCGAATGCAGCCAGGATCCCTGATGAAGGCTTACCGCTAGCTGGGAAGGTAAAATGGCGAACACTTTTGGTGCTGTGAAAAACGGCACCGGTAAAATTGAAAATCATTGTGGAAGTTACAGGCATCGTTTGTCAGTGTCAATGTTGTAGACTGTAGGATCCCGGTGTGTACATGTACATGGTGTAGGATTTATTCGAGCTCGTAACACGTTCCGGTACTGTGCTGACTATGGCCTATCATTTGAGGGTATTTGAAGCTAGGGCTACGTGTACTGATGTGATTCGTTACTAGAATGTGAATTTCAGTCATTGTAGTGAAGGATTTGTATTTTACACGTAGTTTCATTGCATCGTTCAGGCCATGGTTCGGCCGAAACTTTAGACTTAAATTAAGTTGTGCAGTAATAGGTGCCTGTCAAGACATGGTAAGTTTCCGAGATTGGTAAGTTCATGCCTAGACTAATTCTCGGCTTGAATTTGTGAACTGGACTTCATTTCTGGATTGAATTTTGGGAGTTCGCCACACGTCACATTGCGTGGCATGTTGAATACGCGGGTCAGGATCAAAATCACTTGTCAAGTCTGTGAGTGACTGTTCGACTGGCACTGCCCCGGGGTCACTGCAGTACAAATATTTGATTTTTTGTTTTTTTTTAAAATGTCTGACGTATATGCCCTCGTCTAGTCTCATATTCAGTGTGGTTGTGTGCAGGGGGAGGTGGGAATAACTTTTACTAGCTTTACTGGGGACTTAATTTCTGCAGAGCTGGGCTACAAATAGCCCATCTGCCATGCATCTAACATACCGTAAGGAATCACTCGCACACTCGCAGCTGTCATGTCAAGAACTTCGTAGAGTTTTGCTTTGAATGTATGCTAATTAGGCCGTGCAAAAATCGATATGGTAAATTTTGTGGGCTGCACGTCATCGATATTGGCAAGTATCTGAAAACGTTGTAATCGATGAATTGGGCGGTGCTTAGGATGACGACTACTTGATTGACACATATGCTTGCACTGGGAAATACCAATTGAGCAAAGACGCCTCGATCCGCTCGGCCTCACGCCTTCGGAGTTCCGACACGCGCTTCGGCTGCGCTCGCGGTTGTGGATAAAACTGTGAGCGTCTTTGACAAAGATAGAGGGGGGTGTTACGGGGGTCAATTTTACCCCCTACAGATCATTTCCAACTATGGTACTGTTCAGATGGTGTCAAGCAAACGATACACAAATTATGATAATTTGTTATGAATTAACATGAGTATGATGATGTCTATCAGTACTAAGTATGTAGGGGTCAGGTGTGTGGGGGTGGGTGGGTGGGTGGGTTGGGGAGTTGGGGAATTTGGTAGGCTTACACATTTATGGAATGTTGGTATTAATATTTGGCCAAATGTTGCCAGCTTGTAGGACATATATATTAATCCTAAATATTCATTCTATGTTCCTGCAGGTATGGAACAAGTAGGGTTTTAGGTTTTGTGAGACCGTATAGTACAGTCAAGCCCAGTGTAAAATATTTTACAACTTTGTATGGAATTATTCGGAGTTATTTGGGATATCTGGGTGTATATCCCACACTACTTGATTGATTAGTCTCTTCCGAATATATCACGTTGAACCCTTACAGAACCGTTTGGCCTTGAAAGGAAAAGGGTGTATTTGAACAGCAGATTTAAGGGAATTTTGTTACTACAATCTCGGTCGAAAAGTGTTGGAACACAAACTGTCGTTTGCCCCGATTAGTTGCCGTATTTCTTCTTAAAGAGATATAGGAAATAATGTTAACTGGGTTGGGAGGCTTGGAGCGTTCTCTATCATACACCCCTCCCTATCCCCACCAATCAATGTTGGGTTCTGTAGCGGTGGCAAGAAACAAAATTTCAGGATTCAACATTGGCCCAGGGGGAGAGGGGGCATTTTTGAAGTAGGCGCCTATTAAAGTGTGCCAACACTTTTGGCGGAGATTGTGAGTTTTAACGATCAGTCATTTTACAGATAACATTTTTGGTGATTTAATGCATTAAAATTTTCAATAGTACTGTTTTAAATGTAATCAATTCACTAACATCGAGAATGGACGGCCTTGGCATGAATAAAATGCGTCAATTACACATCGCAATTATACTGTCCCACGGGTTTTTCATGAGTGTCAATGTGCAGAGTGTCCCACTCATTGGTCAGAGGTTGAGCTAACTTCTGTAGAGTTTGAGAAGATTGTCCCTGCCCGGGAATGATCGCCTAAAGCATCCCAGCTGCTCGATAGGGTTCAATCAGGGGAGAAGCAGGGGCCATGGTATATGCTCCATTCCCTCT